>JAMJFZ010001815.1:5152500-5397500 GCA_026225945.1 Cricetomys ansorgei
ATAACAAGGAATCAGAGAAAGATTAGAAGGCAAATCTGCTGCAAGACACATAAACCTTTAGATAGAACAGAGCGAATCCCCAGTATCTGGGTTACCTCAGTTGAATACGGACAGGGCTTTGAGGATGCTGAGGATGCCTGCTCTCCTTCAGAATCCCTCCTCCATCCAAAGTGCCCTGCAGCCTCCTGAAGCTAACTGCCTCTGTGCTTTGCCTCCTCTGTTCTGGTCTGACTCCTGGGGTTGCAAAGTATGGGAGCACCCTCCATGCAATGGGGTGGGACAGGTAGTTGACCAAACAAGCTTCATGAATTAAAATTAGAATGGCACAAAAAGACAAGAGCGAGAAAGGTAACTTAAGCTGTGCGGAACCTGGAGGTGGAAACACCATACCTCAGAGAGAGACACCCCTGACTGAAGACAGGCCCCTGGTGTTCACAGACACCCTCTGCACCCTTGGTGCGTGGCAAGGCTTCTGGTGTTTTCTAAGTTCTACTTGTCCAAGCATGCCCTGCATCTATCTTTTCTGCTTTTACCATGACTGGTGGCTGCTGCGGGTATTTCTTCAGGCTTCTGCCACTTCTAACACTTTTGGATATATATATATATATATATATATATATATATATATATATATATATATATATATATATATATATCAGAGAAGGAGATAAGAGGAGGCCAAGAGAGGGGAAAGAACCTGTCTGTGTAACTCATTTCTGTTTCCATTGGCCTTGAATGGGGAGCCCTGGAGCAGGGTTGGCTAAGTGACATTCTGGTGGGAGGGGATAGAAGTCTGGGGGGGAGGGTGTTCCCTAGAAAATGTATCTGGCCTGCTATGCAACTTTGTCAATACATTTTCCTACGCAGTACATTTCAAGGAAGTGCTCTGAGCAAATAAGAATTACTTGAGCAGTAATCTGCTCTACAGGATGAGCAGTGAGTACCACCTGGCAAGAGCTCCAGCTGCTCCTCACCTCCTCGGCTTTCTCCACCAAATCTTTGTGCTGGGAATGGAGGGCAGAGGTGGTTTTCTTACCAGGGTCCCTTAAATGCCCGGGACAGCCAAGACAATAGCCTGTGTTTGTCTGACCAATAACTTTTAGGGAGTTACCTCATGTCTTCTGGGAGCCAAGTCGTTTGTGAATGCGAAGTGCTTCTGTTCAAACTCCTTTTTTAAAGACTATACTCTAAATTAGTTTACAAATTAGTATGGTTTCATGTGGCGTCATTTGTCCTTACTTTTGATGAACCTACCTCTCCCTCTCCATCCCCCACACTATCTCTTTCCTAGGCTAGCTAAGACCATTATCTCCCAGTATCCTCTCCCTGCTCTTCATATCACAAGTCTCTGTCCCTTCTCATTGTATTTTTTGCTTGGAATACAAGATTATGAGTTCCCAAGCTTCTTCTTGCACAAGATCAAGATAGCTATTAATCCAGCATGAGAGGGCAGGGGGAGATCCCCACATCCTACCCCTCGCTAAGGAACTAGTGGCAGAAGATGGCTGCTGAGGGACGGATATGGCCAAAAGAAGATTGTCTGTGTCCCAGTGAATGAGCCCAATGCCTGTGTCCATCTGGACAACAGTAATTGGATCCAGTGAATTAAATACATAATAAACGATACAAAGTAGGGGGAGAGATGTGATGGGAGATTAACAGAGAAGCAGTGAGGGGTGGATATATGGCCAAGATTCATTTTGTATGTGCATGAAATTTCCAAAGAATAATTTTTTAAGGAATATGTAAAAAACAACCAAATTTTGATAAATACATTATTAAAGTAAAAATGCCAGGGAAAGAGTCAGGTGTAAGAGGTACAATAGACGGGTAGAAACTAAGAAAGCTACAAAAGACTAACTGTTAAAGAAGCCAGTTTGCAGCCACAAGGATATGGAGAGAAAGTCAGAACTTTTAAGTGAGGCCTGGACTAGAAACAGGCAGCTTACTAAGAAAGGGAAAAATGCTTCTAAGTATGAAAGTGGGCTAGTGAGCAGGGGAGAGAGCCCAAAGGCATCAGCTGTGCGGGGTATGGTCTTTTATATCTGATCTCCCAATTGTAGTCCCAAGGTTTTGTTACACATACACACACACACACACACACACACACACACAAACACACATTATTTACACATATATATTATATTAACTTATAGGCTGTGTTTCAGCTAGTCCAACAATGTTTCCCCATGAATGCAAGGTCCAAGAATTCTGTATTTGTTCAGTCCACGAAGCTGGATGACTCAGCTGGTCTTTAGTATACACCAGAATCTAGAAGAAGAAGGCTCTAATGCCAGCCAAGCTATGTATGCTGGCATTAGCGCTTGACAGAGTGAGGACAAGTAGGCAAAGAACAAAAAGCTTCTTTCTTTCATGTCCTTTGTATAAGCTACCACCGAATTAAATGTGGATCTTCCTACTTCAGATGATGTAATTAAGAAAAATACTTGATAGCTGTACCCAGCCATTTGGGTTTTAGTTAATTCCAGATGTGGTCAAGTTGACACCCAGAATATCCATCACACTGAGCATGCTCAGCTCATTGGATGATGCCATGGGAAGAAATGGCTTCTACTTTTCCTCTGCAAACTGGCTTCTCCAGTTACACTGGTAACATAGCATAATGGCACATGCCCTTAAAATCAGTACTTAGGCAGCTACAGGTTTAGAGTTTAGAGACAGCCTGAGCTGCATAGGGAGATGCTGTCCTGTCACAGAATAATTCTTCACAGAAGTATTTACATACCTCTTGCCATATCCCCTACACCCTGGAAATCCAACCCACATCAGTTCCAAGCTCAACAGTCAGCATTACAATCCCACCTTCACTTTTCCTTCCACTCTGTTCTAAGCTGTGGGTTAAAGGGCTTTGCTCTGTGTTGGAAGTTCACAGCAGCATGCCCTATTGACCTCACACTGACATTCATTCAATCACTGTTTACAGAGTACCTGTTGTAACACAGCCGGAGGAGGTTCCTATGGAAGCGAAGGGTAGACTGGGGCTCTAGAATACTAGTGACATTTCCGTGGCCTTGATGGCTATCAGGAAGGGTGAACTACCACACTGTGCAACTCTTATCTGAATATCCACAACCTGACCATAACATGAAAGTTAACAACTGATGGGTCATTTTGGACCAGGACAAAAGAAGGAGGCAAAATCCCAAGCCATTTCCTGGTGACATCAAATGACAACCCAGGGCATGAGCTGCTTGCCACCTTGCATTTCAAGCTCTGCAGACAACCTGTTCAGTTTCACACAGAAAAGAATTGGACTGTCTTCTCAGAGGTCACTACCTACATTAGCCTTGAGTGAAAGCATGGACCCAGGGCCACATTTTCTCAAGTACTGGCAGTTCTTCCCATTTTTTCCAACAGGGGGCTCTGTGTTACAAGTGGCCTAAGGGACATTTAATCCCATACTCCAGGGATAGAGATTTGATTTATCTTCTTCCCTAGTTAACAACTAAGCCACATGCTAAACTATCTTTAAGATTTTATTATATAAAATTTAATATACGCCAATACACAGACACAAATATACAAGTAGTGTGTGTGTGTGTGTGTGTGTGTGTGTGTGTGTGTATGTGTGTGTACATGAGCACAGTACCCAGAGAGGACAACAGATCTTCTAATGCTAGAGTTAAGGGCAGTTGTGAGCTGCCCACCATTCGTGCTATGAACCAAACTTGGTCCTCTGTGAAAGCTGTGCTCACTCTCACCTGCTGAGCCATCTCGCTCCCATGCTCAAGTATCATTTTCTCTACCCTTCAAACCACTGTGATTTCACTTAGATATTACCTAAATTTTGTGAAAGACTGTTTCTTTCATTTTAGTTGTTACTGTTTTTCATTTGGTTGTGGGGGGTTTTCCCCTCTTCAGCCCCTTTGGTTGTTTTTGCAACAGTCTTTTGTATCCCAGGAAGGCCTGGAACTCACTATGTAGCTAAAGATGACCTTGAACTTCTGAACATCCTTAGTGCTGGGGTCACAGGTGTGTGTCATCTTGCCTTTCTTGGGCATTCTGGGGTGTTCCACCACAAAGCATGACAGTGAAGGAGAGCTTCAAATCCATTTTTTCTTTGTTCAACACTGTCTCCTACTTTCAAATCTCTCATCTTAGGCTTCTTAAGCAGGGGCAACTGTGGTTTCTTTTCAAGAAATAATCTTCCAACATCAATGGCATCCAAAGGCCTTTGGGAAGAACGGAGGGGCAGGAGAGGAATGCAAAGCTGACTTTGAGGAAGCACAGAAACTCAGCCTGAAGGGCTGTGGAGCTGGGGACACCTTTGAAGTCATTTGAGAATGCCCTATCTCCCCTTGGCAGGTCATTCCATTCTATTTAGCACCTCTTGTTCACCACAATTTATAAGCTCTTAAGCAAATGTAGAGGGAGGAAAAACTAATGTTCCTGATAATACAGCGCATCAGAATGACAGCCTAGCCGGACTTCCCCTGTGGTGTGAGTCAGAGGCTGTTCCCAAAAGAAGTTCTGCACAAAGGGGATCACAGAGATTGCGCCTTTGCCTTTAATTTCAGAGACCAGGACCTAGCGCAACGCTTTCTGTGGAGATCAGCCATGTACTGGTTTGCAACATAGGTGCCTGGCACAGCCACAGCAACATGATCTGTGCTTTAAATAGCTGCCAAATAGCCCATGTCGGGGCTGGCAGCCTACTATGAGTGGTAGAGAGAGGGGCAGCTTCAAAAGGATGCCACATGAGAGGGGGGTCAGGACTACTGATGATAACAAAGCTGTTTCTCAGTATCTCCCCATGTTTCCCCTTTACACCTATTCAAAATGGACCCCCATTTTTAACAGCCATAATTCCATTTGGAATTGTATTTGATAACCCTATCTAAACTATGTCTTGGGTAATTTATCTTCTTTGATAGCCTGTGTCCTCAAGGCAGGTGTCAAGTGACTATAGTCACCCAGTCTTGAAGGCTGGTCCTCTCCTCCTCTCTCTCCCAGACAATCTGATGGCAGAGGCCATGTAATACATAGATGTTCCCACAAAGATCATGGGAAGGAGGAATGGAGGAATGGAGGAATGAAGGAATGGTCTGGGAAAAGATGTAGCTGGTGACCTCTGGAGGGTAATAACAAGATCTGCAATCATGGAAACGTGGTGATTTAAAACAGCAACAGTAACAAACAGTCGATACTCTATGAAACTCTTACGTGGTGGCAGGCCCTATTCCAGGTTCCCAGAGAGAATCATTCCCTGTCCAGTTCCATGCAGGCAGAGACTGAGGCACAAGGAGGCTGAACACTTACTCAGCTCCACACTGCTAAGCATGGAATCGTGATTTCCCACATGGGACCTCCCTTTTTTCAGAGGTTGCTTGACTCCAGCGCCCGCAGCTGTCTTAATCATCAGCAAGTATAACCTTGGTTAAAGCCACATGGGACACCTCCCTGGGGGCTGCGACAGCAGTACTGCTCAGGAAACGGTGAGGAGGCCCAGTGCCCTGATTTGGAAGAGCATGGGCCATTCCAACAAAGAGCCATTCTCCTCTAGGTGCCTGTAGATGCCAGGGCTTCCAGCTGGCACTGCCAAAGGCAAGGCGTGTTTTCTAAGTAGTTGGCTTTCTAGATTGTCCTCCGAGTGGCAGATGTTGCTCCAGTGGCTTCAGACTCCCTCCTGCCTGACACCAGAGGCTCACATGGTCATTGGGCCTGCTACACAGACCGACTGAGATGTCTCATTGTGCCATATCATCCAGTGTTTCCCGCCCAGTGCTGAATCGCCACGAATCAAGAAGTCTTTGTTTCACTTAGCAATCCTCAAAGCAATTTTCTTTCACAAACAGGGAGTATGGGTAGGAAAAGTACAGAGCCTCAAGCACCTAGACACTTATCTCCTACCCTTCCTCCCTGTGTGGCCTTGAGCAATTTACACACCCTCTCTGTTTCTGTTCCCTTTCTCCAAGGAAAATGACAGCCCTAAACAAATTAAGGAATGTCACAGCCACCAAAACACTGCCCAAAATCTGACTCAGCTGTGTATTAACTTTCATTCCGTGGACATTAAGAATACGTCTTATGTTTCCTGTGCATTTCATTGGTCTGCTCCTATTTCACGCATGCACCCTTGTATTCACCCCTCTGTACTGCACAGGGGCAGCAGCAAAGTGTTGAAAAACATGAGCTCTCTGAGGACAAGGCTCTGACTCAGCGCAGGCATTCAGGAGAACCGCTGGGCTGTGGTTGGAAAGCATAAACAATCTTTGCAATATATTTAATGACACAAAAGTGTTAAAGCTGTAGTGTTAAGTTAAAAATAAAACAGGCTAGAGGATGGCTCTTCCAGAGAACCCAGGTTCTATTCCCAGCACCACAAGGTGGCTCACAAGCCTCTGTAACTCCAGACCCAGGGGATCTGATGCCCTTTTCTGCCTTCCATTGGTACCAGGCACACACATGATGCACAGACATACACATAAAAATAAATAAACAACACATACATAATACATACAACAGACACAAAAATACACATATACATATAACATAGACACACAAAACATAAACAACACACATACAAAACACAGACATATACAAACAAAAGACACACACATATACACACAACACATAACACATATACACACATAAAACACACATGCACATGCTAACTCTAAAAAACTTTACTCTGCAAAACAGCCTGGTTGCCTATTAGAACTGCTCCTGGCTCCTGGCAGTGGAGGACAGAGCCATTCACTGCTGCCTTGCAGTTCCTTTCCACCAAATATCTACGAATATGTATTACCTTTGTAGAGCAAGACAGCTTGGAGTATTAAGAGATTTCATTAACATTTTTTTCCTCTGTCCTATTGTGTGGATTACACAGTCACCTTGGAAACTATTTTTGAGAGAGCTTGGTAGGTAGTAAAATCTGGGCCTTTTAAAGGTGAATACTTAATGCTGAAAACAACATCATGATAAAGAGATCAGGCAAAAGCATTCACTCAGGATATCCAGCTACCTGTGGACTGTGCTGGGGACTATAGCTGCTGGAGACGAGTCAGAAGCCACAGCATGGAAAGAGCAAAGCCCTCCAAGTGTGCTGTGGACACTCACATGGAGAGTAGAAAGAGTTTTCTGGATGTACTGCCTTGTAGGTGTAAATGTGGTTACAGGCTAGACAAGAGGCACTTGACTGGAACTGCATCCACCAGGCAGGCCAAATGTCTCAATAAAGTGAATGCTGGAAAGAGAGAAATGAGTTAGGGTTAGGGTTAGGGTTAGGGTTATGGTTAGACTTGGAATCCAACTTAAGTGCATATTTAAAATCCTCTTTCATATTCTTTCCCCTTAGTGCCCCTTTTAATCAGCTATATTTTCCCTTTCATGTCTCGAGTATTTTCCTTGATAAGAAATGGACAACTTACACATTACAGAATTGCATGGTCTAGTGCAGTACTGTAGTAAGTCTTCAAATGGTTCTCTTGTTTTTTTCTTTCTTTGTTCCTTTTCTTTCTGCTACAGGGTCTTCCTAGATGACTTGAGACCCTCCCACCCCAGTCCTGTGAGATTTACAGGTAAGCCTTCAGATTGTCCCCAATAAGAAGCTGCATCTCTCATTAAACCAAAGGGAGCCTCTGTGATTTGTCAAGGTCAATGTGAAATTCCAAACTTCAAAAGTAAACTACAAATGTCTTCTTAAACATTTGCAGAGAAAAGTGAGTCAGGGAGCATTTCCCAAGGAATGTGGAATGTTCTAGGCCCAGCAGGGTTCTCATGCTGAATCTTCTGTCAATTTCTTCAATACTCAAAAATTGAACTGGATTAAAATTTAATCTTTCAATTGTGTTGACTCCAGGATCTTATTGAAGGGCTTTGCTAATGTGCAATATGCAATGCTACATTTTCTACTTATTTTTCCTCGTGTGCTGTCTATAGTCCTTGGAGGAACCCTACACTGAAGGATGAGGACACCAGTTCTATTTTATTTAGTATCAGTACCTGCCACCCATTTGTGACACGGTGCATGCTCACAACTCATGCTGTTGAATGAACTAGATAAAGAAACTGATCCAAAGCAGAGTGCAATAACTTGTGGATTGTAAGTTTAAAATCCAAGGTTGGGAAGCAGGGCTCTAGACTGAGGATTACTACCTTACTGTGCACACCATGCAAGCCTCCTTACAGGCACCCAGATAAACAGTTCACAGGGAACCCTGCTGGCCTGATATTCTGCACAGGGAGATGAACCAGAGAAGCTATTCAGAAAGGAATTTTTTGTCCAAAGAGTTATAAGTATCAAATCACTATTTATCAGCCATCGATTACTATACTGTACCCAGAATTTTAAAAGATGTGGTCATTTGCACTGGACATTTATAGGAAAACACTATCCACTGATTGTACAAGTAAAAGTGCCCTGGATCCAAGGAACAGAGAAATTCTAGGATTAACAGACACTGACTCCTTCCTTGACACCAGGACAGGCATATAGTCATACAGAAACATGAGATGCCCTCCATTTTATGAAATATAAGAATGCTTTAAGGCCCAAGAGATATAGATATTGGGATATGTGTATATGTATATATAACATAAGTGTTTCTTTCATATAAATTCATTTCAACATACAAATATTTATAGAAATACACATAGAACATATATGTGTTAGTATTCAGACATGCATGTACATATGAGTATTATGTAAGCATTTCTTACATGCAGACATTCCTGTGAACAAAATACATAAATGCACATATAACATATGCATGTTAGTATGCAGGCATATATGTATGTACATGTGTGTATATGAACCCTATGTTAGAATTTCTTATATGCAAATACATTCCAGTGTATAAGATGTGTATATAAATACATATATAACATACATATGTTGTAATTCATACACACATCTATGTGTATGTACATATGTATACATGTATCTTACTATAAACATCTCTTATATGTGAATACATTCTAGTTGTCAAGTATTTATATAAATACACATATGACATACGCCATAGTATTCAGCTATATACATCAGTATGCACATTGTACTAGATAGATTTTGTGTCAACTAGATTATAGTTTAAATAATAGATATAGATTATATGACATTATAGACATCTGAGAGGAGGGAACTTCAATTAAGAAAATGCCTCCCTAAGACGGAGCTATAGGCAACCCTATAAGAGATTTTCTTAATTAGTGTTTGATGTGAAGAGGGCCCAGTCCATTGTGGGTGGGGCCATACCTGGCTTGGTGGTCCTGGGTTCTATCAGAAAGCAGACTGAGCAAGCCAAAGAGAGCAAGCCAGCTAAATGCACTCCTCCATAGCCTCTGCATCAGCCCCTGCCTCCAGGCTCCTGCCCTGACTTTCTTCAATGATGGACTATGATGTGGAAGTGTAACCAAATAAACCCTTTCCTCCCCAACTTGCTTCTGGTCATGGTATTTCATCATAGCAATAGTAACTCTTAACTAGACACACATACACAAACATGCCAGGTGTATTTTTGGGTTTATCCAAATCCACATATATTTATGCATATACATCAAAATCACATATAAACATCCAAATATAGACTTCAGGAGATATATATATATATATATATATATATATATATATATATATATATATATGCATAAGCACAAATTAATCCAATTTTATACTTTACCCCTCTCTAAGACATTTACAAATACCTTTCTTGGAGATAAACTGTCCTTGTCTGTTTGGAAAAATGAGATACCGTATCAGCATTTCTTTTATTGTCTCTCTCTAGACCTTACTAACATATAAGGCAATGAATGTGGTGGTTCTTTTCATGTCCCTCTCTTTAAGCTGACCGGGTAAGCACCTGTATGTTGAGGAAGTTTTAATTCCAAGACAACCTGAGCCACTGATGGACTGTTTCAACGGTGGTAGCCTCAGTTTAGAACGAATGGAAAAAGAAATTCAAAGAGAGGGAGAAAAAAGAAGAGAGGAAGGAAGGAAAGAAGGGTGGAGGAGAAGGAGGGAGGGGCTGTCAGGTAAAGGGAGACTGTTGCGTGCTCCCGGATTCACAGGTGCAGGGGAGTACTGAGTGCTTGCCCTTATTTTGTCCTATTAAAGCCCCTCCCCATGAGCGGCATGATGCGGGATCCGTGCAGGCTGATGCACTTCACCTGCCTGCTCTCTAGAACCAATTTGGACTGTCTGTCACACGTGTGAAGCAGGAGAGCAGTCATATTCCCATTTAACCAGAAAGATGCACAGTCACTCTAATCAGTTACGTATAACAACACTTTATAAATATACTATTATATAACTGTAGCCAAATTGCATTTAACTCAATTTTTCTATATGTAGATCAAATTATATAATTTACTTGAGTATATGAGAGTAATAGACTCAGTAGATTTACTATACGCTTCTATGCAGAGGCGTAAGATTTTCAAAACTCAGTCTTCCAAAGCCTGATGCAGGTGATCGAAGAAAGGGTTATCAGAACCCAGGCGGCCTAATACTGGCACAGGACAGGGGGATGTGGAGCTTGAAAGCCACGGTCTCAGCCAGAATTTTCCTGAGATTTCATAGTTTTCTCTAGTGTTCATCACCCACACATGCCCCACACAGAAGGTCAGAGCTCTGTGTCAGCCAGTTCAGAAACTCTGAACCCCTTTCCCCAGGACTTGGAGGTTGAACAGTACTTTGGAACACACTAGGCAGAACTCTCTTCCACTAAGCTAAATCCCATGCCCTCCTTTTCCTTTTATGTAAGATAGCATATTGTTATGATGCCCAGGGTGGATTTGAACTCATTGTGTGGTATAAGCAGACCTTGAACATGGAGAGCCACCTGCTTCTGTCTAGAAGCTGGATGACAGTGGTAACATCACTCTGGATAGTCTTGACTAGTTTCCCTTTCTATCCACTTTCCCCTGGCAAATAGTTTAAAGAATCTGTTGCTTAGTTTGTGTGTGTGTGTGTGTGTGTGTGTGTGTGTGTGTGTGTGTGTTATAATAGAAAGACATAAACTCTTTCCCTGTCCTCCCTGCTTTTGAACATATAAGACACTGTCTTCCCAAGTTCTTTCTGGAATTTTCTCCCTACATTTGATCATCACTGAAAAGTCTCCACGCATTTGATTCCTCCAGACCATCAGTGAAAATTCAGTTTTCTATTCACCTCTGTTAAGGAACTTCCCATTCCCACCGGAGATCCACCGAAAGCAAAACTTGTTTTGATTTTGCTCATTACTATGTTTCCCAACACTACTGGTGTTTCCTTACAATTTCACTCACCTCCAGACTCAGATCCAGCTATTGATCAGTCATCTGTGTTTGCCTCTGGCATTCTAAGTTTGGTAACTTCCATAAAATACAAATCAAATTACGGCAGGGTTGAATAAATCATCATCAGTTGGGTGACACTGTTAAGGTGGCATCCAGAGATGATGATGTCACTGCCTCCCTCAGGGAACAACCCCGTGAAGCTTTCGGAGCTCACATACACTGTCTACACCCTTCAGTTCATCATTCACTCACATCTATAATCACAAAGAGTCAGTCTGCGTCTGTCTTTCTCTCATCTTCTCTCTCTCTCTCTCTCTCTCTCTCTCCCCCCCCACCATGTGTGCATCTCTCTCACACACAGAAACACACACACCCCTGTGTGTTTAAATGATAATTACCAAGTGGTGCTATTTTCCCTACTGTATTCCCTCACAGGTGGCTTTAGCCTTCACATTCAACCCAGCATTTCACAGATTCATGGTAAAAATGACCACAGAGAGCACACCAGATAGTACATCACTTTAGACACTCTTACCCTCAGCTGAACACCATCATCAAGCTGCACTGTGTAGTTTCCCCAGCCGGCTTCAACTCCTGTGCTGTCTGCCACTGACTGACCTCGGCCCACTGAGGAAGTCCACTGCTCAGAGGCAGCCCAGCTGTTGGAATCTGCAAGCCATTCCTCTCTGCCTTCCTCACCCGCTCTTTTCTCCTACGCTACTGTAAAGGCACCTTGTTAAATGGAGAAGTCTTAGTACGAAATCACCGCTCTTAAGACACTTTAACCTTTCCCTTGACTGCTTCCGAAATGAGCCAGCGGATACCCAAACAGGAGTAAACACAGCACGGGCACTTGGAACACAGGCTCCCCCATCAGACGTGAGGCTGCCACACTCACTCTCAAGCGATCGTTTGCATAGCAACCGGCAAACACAACTCACCAGCATCCTGTCCACTTTTTAAGCGGTTGAAAATGGTATTCGGCGTCAGTGTGAGAGTCCCATCGCAACTCAGAAAGACTCTCGTCCCGTGGATCTGTATAAACTGTCACACCCGTCAGCTGTTTGGCCAGCCGCTTTATGATAAACACACAGTAGCCACATGCGTGAACTAGAAAACAAGGGGAACCATCTGAAATTTATAAATATTCAAACTTTTACTAGAAACAGCTTGCATGTGAAATTTAAATGGCATACAGTCCTGAAAAAGGTTCCATTCCAAGGTTCTACCAAAAAAAAAAAAAAGGAATTGTATGTTCAGATGACACAAACTAACCAGATATATCTAAGCATCGTCTGGAAAACTTTGTTGCGCGCCCTAGCTTAATATCACAGGCAGTATGCATAACAGAACCCATAATTATCTTTCTGATAATCGAGCCAAAGAAAGCGAAGAAGTAAATGGAGCAATATCAAAAAGAAAGAGAAGGTGACAAAGGGAAAGGAGCACACGAACACGCGGATGTCCTTGAAACGATTTGCAGGACAAGCTGACCCCCGGAGCTTTACAGCAGTGTTACTGTTGTAGGCAGGTCTCTGGGTCACTAAAGTGCCTTCATGGTTTGGTACACAGCTCAGGCCTCTGCAGCTCTTCCAAGTCTCCGTCTGTGTACAAAGCAGCCTGTGGGGAAAGCTGATACAATGCCACCACTGCACCTATAGCAGACTGTAGAGCTAACCCCTCCTCCCCAGAGCACCTTCCAGGTGATCATCCCTCTGCCTCAGCACTGCCCCTTCTTTCTTGCTACAGCTGCAGAAGTCATTCACTGGGTCCCCATCAAAGCTCCAGCAACTGTATATTTTTCTTTCCTCACTAACACCAAATCTCTCCTTTGATGGAAACTTCCAGAATGCAGGAACTAATGGAGGGCTGCCTCTCAGATGGCCTGGATTTTGATCAACAATCCTTACAAACAAACCTTTTCCATATGCAACTTGCCTGCTCTAGTGAATAATATAGAATTATATTTCTCCACAAAACATTTTCTTGCAGGAGGTTAGAGGAAATTGTGGATCTGTGAGTGCTAATGCATCTACCCTTAAGAAGAAGGAATTGAGGGACAATATGGGCATCAAATGATCAGAAGAACTGGATCCCATAAAATGCTGGGGAAAGTTAATATGCCATGGTCTTCATAAAGCAAGGCTATTATAATCCTCACATGGAAGTATCTGGAAACTTTATAGCTGGGGAATACTAAAAGCACATTCTCTCAATAAATTTAAACACGTTGAACATTTTAGTAATTTAAGTTTTAAATGGGAACTTTAAAATATCAAGTAGAATTATGTGCTAAGCTGAGGCACTTGGCTTTTACTTATTTTAAGCCATATTACAGTCCAGTGTTAAGCCCCTCTAACTTCATACAGTTCTAATCTGCACTATACACACTTTGCTGTGTGGATTTGCTGCTTTCCAGTGGTGTAAGGTTTCTGTATGCATGCACAATTAAGAAAACTCATCTGATGCAGTTGTTAATGCACTAGAGTAAGTGCACACTTTTGGTATTTTTGTGTCCCATTTGAACTCAGGAGTTCAGAGTTCCAATAGCAGGAACAACTGGTATCTACTTTTAAATAATGAATCCTTTGCTCACAGAAGTCATTGAATAAGTGTATGGCCATAAACGGGCACGTAAGGGGAGAAGAAAAAATCAGTCGTTGTTTTCCATTCTTAATTATTACCGTTATTAAAACCTAGCAGAAGAGAATGTCAAGGAGACATTCAACCTAAACTTGGTTTGTTGTGGATGATTACAAACTGGATGATAGACCCACCACCTGTCTCCCAGGAGAACCAGTTCCTTGCCAGCACTGACAGCCCTGTGTTCTAGAGAAGTCAAAGGACTTCCTTAAGAGGGGGAAACACAAGTAAAATGATTCATTAAAAAATACCAACTCTATATGTACATCAACTAATTTTTTATGCTGATATCACTAAAACAAAATGGAAAACGGAAGTATGGTGCTTTGCAACCGCTCCTGGAAACAGTAGCAGCGTTAGTGATGGATCTGAATATGCCGTCCAACAACAAGGAAGAGCAACCCAGCCAGCAGAGAGAAGAATATGCCAGCAGGGGCCAGAAAAAATGACCAGCCATACAGAACAGACGGGGTGAAGTCCTCGCAGGCTCTCATTTTCATGGCTCTGTAGCTTTCCATGTCAGCCACGGCCTGGACCCAGATGACATACAGCATCACCACCAGGGAAAACAGGACACCTGGAAAAGACAGATGACCATTAGTCTTTCTGGAGGCATCGTAACCCTAACCTAAAAGCATCCTTTGTTTTTGGGTAAATGCCTCGATTCCTATCTAAATCAGACACGGTCTGTGCTACTCTTTGTGAGCTTAAGAGACATGTTGTTGGCCTTCATATTTCAAAGCATTCTGTAGAGAATGGAGACCTATATCAACATAAAAAACCACAACCACAGTTGATACGCATTTATTGAGTGTTCACTGTTTGCAAGGTACTGTGCACTTATATACACAGTATTCTCCATAGCTTAAAGGTCTGGGCACTTGCATAACATCCTTTGCCTCCTGCAAACAGTACGAATCTTTGCGCTATTTGTTGATATGGTTTTGATCTTCCTTCCATCACAGAAACATCATGTTTTTAGATATTCATATTAAAAAATGAAATTACCTTTGTGAAAAACTAGTCAGCCTCTATGTATCTTTTCAAAAGCCACAAAATCCATGATTGGATTTAGAATGTTAAATAGTACATTGATGGCAATAATGTGGATGATTCTTAATAAGAAATAACTTGTTCTTACACACTGCTGTTATTTGAAGAGGAAATGCATTATTAAAGCATTAAAATGCTTATTTCTTTAATTATTTACTCTCTTCATTAATTGATGACACAGTCCATTTAATTTATATGGAAGTAGTTGACGGTCCTGTCTTACCCATGGGGCAAAACACTTACAACCTCCCTAGCCATTAAACTACAAATGATAAGTAGGGGTGAGAGATGGGGGTGAACTATGAGGAAAGTATTCACATCACACCACAATGCTTTAGGTATGCTAGGCAATGCTAATGAAGTAATGACTTAATCACAAGAACCTGTACAAGGTCCATGGTCAAGAGGGGAGTCAGGTAGCTGCTACATAGAACTAGACTAAGCAAAAGAACAAGTCATCAATTCTAATTGGAGTCATGTATCTCAATGCTACAAATTTGGAAAGAATATAAATCAAGGATGATCTCCATTATGTTAGAGAGAAATTGAATGCACCAGAGTAAATTCACAGTAGTTAATAGGTAGGTGGTAGAAATGAGAACTGTAGATGAAACAATGAATACTTCCTCAGGTTCAGACCTTCCACAAAATGCTCATGATAAAGAAGCAAAGGGTAACCTTTTGCTAAAGAAATCTGTCAGATGCCACACTATTTAAAGTGATCAGACTTCATCACCAGTGCTATGTCTGTCAGGGTGATGGGGGAGAGGATTTGGTGCTGTATCAAAATACAGAAGGCATCAAACCCAAATTCATCACCATGCCAAAAACCCAAAAAACTCTTCAGTGCTCTTCAAAAATTCCGAGGTCCTAAAAGTCAAAGACGAACTAATTCTGCTGTGATGGAGAAGATGGAGAAGTCTCCTCCTGTGTGGAGGAGACTCCTGTGACACAAGTTAATACAATTCATGGTCCAAGGTAAAGAGCCTTCGTTATGGAGGAAATGAATGGGGCAGTTACAAAAATGATAATGGAGGGAGCTGGGCAAAAGTGCTTGGAACTTACGTGCAAAACTGAAGACAGTCCCAAACCAAATAAATAGATAAATAAATAAATAAATAAATAAATAAATAAATAAATAAATAACCTGTGACCATGTGTACTGGGAGGAATGTGGGTAGAAATGGGGGAAGGAATCCTGCGTATCCACCAAGGAAGATGCCGGGCCATTGACAGGGCATTGTGACTCTTCATTAGCAATCACTAGGTGACTTGGTAGACGCTGAGTGGAGTGTCTCCACGGGACGGCATTACTCACATGAACTGTCTGATATCTCTACTTACAGTCTAGGATTTATTTACAGAATGTGAACGCCAATAGGCTTGGGTAACAAAGGAGCCACATTTTAACCCCATCTACCACACTGACTTCAGTGGAAGAGAAACCAGTGCTGAGACTTACGCAGCCATTCGTTTTTAAATAAAAGTATTATTAGATGTAACCATATATTTCAAAAGTCCAAATTTATTTACAACTAAATTTCATGAGACCCGTTTTCTGGAGTCTAGTTTTTAAAATAATCATGAAATAGCTCCACAGAGGAAAATCAAAGAACATTAGGATTTCAGTTTTGCTGAACAATGGGTAAGGAACTGAGTGGCCCAAAGGTTACACTGAATCCCTCACAGGCAGCAAAGGTTACACTGAATCCCTCGTAGCATGTACAAATGTCATTTAAACCTGTATGTTTTACATGGATAATGTCACAAAGTTATTGCTTTCTTTTATATGTCTCAATTCAATTTGAAAGCCTATACCGTACTGCCCAGAAATAAAGGGTATAGGATTCAGTTTCAAATGTACACTGAACACGGTTGTTGATGATGGAAACAATCAGAGAGAGGATAAGCACCATGGGGACTCCCCTAAGGCCAAGGCAGTCTCTCAAATAACAAGAAATCGGGAGGTTGGACCCTGCTGGAGAAAGAGCTTCGAGAGTAGAAGTCTCACCCGCTTCCACTTTTCTCTCTTTGCTTCACTTGCATTTGAAGATACGGTCTCTCAGCTCCCTGCTCCTAACGCAAAGCCTGCCGCTTGCTGTTGTGCCTCCTGACGTGATGAACTCTTAACCATCTGGACAGGTAAGTCAAAATAAACGCTTTCCTTCATGGGTCGAATTTGGTCATGACATTTCTCCACAGCAGCAGAAAGGAAACTGATGCAGCGTACAAGGCATTTTAAAGGATGTTCCAGAGTGACTTGAAATGATAAACTGTTCACGTGAAACTGCATTTCCTGTGTTTTAATTTAAAGGTGGAGATGGGCAACTTTTGGAAGAATTGTGAATTTAAGGTAATTATTTGGTATCTTTTTATTCTGCTGTTAGACACGTTCATTGGCAAACCGTTTCAGCTTTTAATGATCATAGGAAAGACCTCACAATGCCACAATTTTAAAAAAGTGCCTTACCAAGGAAGGTAAGGTAAAAAGAAAATTAGAATCAGGATAAATTGTTTTTTCTCTATTTGGAGATGTACATACCCTAGAGACAGAGTAGGATGCAGCAGGGACCTCTACAGAGAACTAGGAAATAAGCATGGCCACGTCTGGGGCTGGTAGACTCAGGCTACCTTGTGGCTGCCTTCATAGTGTGGGAATGAGAACTATAAACGTGCAGGGTAGCCCATGCCTCTATCCAGTCAGCACTCAGGAGGTTGAGGCAGGAGGTTTACTGCAAATTCAAGTTTGGTTATGTAGTGAGTACTGGACCAGTCAGAGATACACAGCAGTACCTTGTCCAGAATAAAGAAAGAAAGGAAGCAGGGAGGGTGGGGCAGAGGGAGGAGGGAGGGCAGAAAGGGGGTGAGAGAGAAGGAAGGAAGCAAGGGAAAAGGAGATCTACTGTAGCTAAATGTCCACCAAGATCAAACATTCTCCAAGGAGATATCTCAGACTGGAGCCCAGTGACGTGTGTCCCACATTAGTCTGGAGATATCCCCCAAACACCCAACAACAGGGCCAACAGTCCCAGAAGCTACAGAGAGATGCAGCGACTCTCAAAGTGGAGCTGTCTGGAAGGCTGGCAGAGACTTCCCCTGAGAATGGAAACAAAGAAGAACCTGGGGTCATTGGCCTGCTAGGGAACAGCACTGGGGAACCTTTCTCTAGCCAGCATGCTCAAAAGGAAGACCAAAATTGAGTTATTCGCTGTCATTTTGCAGTGGGGACAGTGAGTCACCGTGAGATGAGTTCACCATGGGCGCTGTGTCACAACCGCCTTCCTTAGATCTATCTGTCCAGGAGCATTGAGCGCTATCTGGGGGGAGGGGAACACAGGTCTTTTTTTTTTTTTTTTCAGACAATACACAATTAATCTCCATATACACATGTACTAATCTATCTCCTGCCTCATGTTAAACTCTGGTACTTTGAAAATTTTCTAATGTGTAAAATCCTCCCCAGTTCGATGTCTCCTTTTCTTATTCTTTCAATGTATGCACATTTCACACTTTGTAAAATGTGCAAGTTTAAAATACAAGATTCGATGAGTTTTGAAACAAAAAAAATAAGCCCTGGGAGAAATTTCTCTCACTTGGAGAAATCCTTTGTGGCTTTTCAGTATCCTACCCCAACAGTACCACCGTGACTTAGTACAGACGACAGAAGATCTTGCAAGTGAAGGGTTTCCCTGGCGTACTCCACTAAGCTTATATTAGTTGAGTTCCCGCTCCTCATACATAGTTCATGTAGCAGTCGACCTCAGCTAGTTCATCCATTCATTCACTAAGTGAACATTTGAGGGATTCTAGGGGTGGACTCTCAGTAATTAATTTACAATGAATGAATTGTTTTGCGGTACTTTGACATATTCGTAGAGTTTTGAAATGATTGAAAGCATTTGCTTAGGCCAAATAGTCTTGCAAGGAGGAAATGGCAATAAAAATCTTTTATTGAGTACCTTAGCATACTAAACTGATAAAAATGTCCCTTGGTTGTGCTAATGCTTGGCAGGAGCTGAATGAACCGTCTCTCCAACCCCAACACTCTAGATACCTTGTTCAGCCTGGCTGAGAACACAGATCTGGAAAAACAACAGAACGCTGCCTTTAATTATGTACACTAAGTCCCAAAGCTCTCAGTGGTCACTCACAGGTGCTACTGAACGATTATGTCATCGAAAGCCTGTAGCATAGAGGTGATTATGCGAGGTGTTTTTGGTCCTTCATTTAAAAAAAAAGTTCAACATGTCTGACTTGGAAAACATAAAATAACATATAAACCAATTTGAAATATGAAGCTCAATTATAAAACACCTGCTAGACTCCAACCTATAATTCAGAACACTACTCACGTAATAATTTGTTGTTCCTTCTTCATACTAATAGGCTACTGTTTTCTCTCAGAATCAAATGATGCTCTTTTAATGTATTGCATTTCAGAAGTTTAAAACAGTGGATTGTGTCCAGCATTCTTGCATTTTCTTCGTTCATTCTCTTAGACTTCACAGTTTTCAGAGTCAGTCCTAATTGCTCTTTTATATTATTATAATCAGTATATGGATTGACACAACTGACATTCATCACTGCACACACCATCATACCACTGCTCCATGATTTTATCTGGTCAGTTGACCCTACATACTACATATAGGACTTTCCCAAACCTTTATGATAATTTTGAGCATTAACTGTCCATGTGTCCAATACAATGAACACTTTGGAGAAACAGATATTAACAGAGAATGGACTACAAACAATGAGGATTTCACCTGAAAATCTGAGTTTCATTCAACTCTATGGGCGAGTCTACTCACAATCCTTGAGTTTCAGGATATGTTTGAAAAGTACAAGCCTGGATTCTGACCACCTTGGTTCTTATCACACTCTCCTGGCTGCAAGGCTTCCCACTGCTAACTAACCCTGATTGTGTTTCTCACTTCCCTATCCTTTACTTCATTGGTAAAGTGGAGATCATACAAGATCCCATACAAGAAAGAGGTGAGGAATGAGGAATGAGATGAGGCACAGCACTTCAGCACTGTGATGGGAACATGTCATCCTTAAGAAGCATCAGCTTTCATCATCACCATCATCATCATCATCATCATCATCATCATCATCACAATCACCACCAATGTCATTACTACCATTACCATCACCATCACCACCATCACCATCATCATCATCATCATCACCATCACCATCATCACCCTCATCACCATCAACATCATCACATCACCACCATCAACATCATCATCATCATCATCACCATCAACATCACATCACCACCATCAACATCATCATCATCACTATCACCATCATCATCATCATCACCACCACCACCATCATCTCCATCAACTCCATCATCATCATCACCATCACCATGACCACCATCATCATCATCACCATCATCACCATCATCTCCATCAACTCCATCATCAGCACTACCATCATCATCATTATCATCGTCATCATCATCATCATCATGATCTGGCATGTTTCTGTTCATAGGTAACTTGAATGTTATCTATGCACTCTACAGCATCAAAGAGTCTCAAGTGGCCCTGCTGTTTCAGAACTCGTCTGGAAGCCAAGGAATCAATTCCTCCTGGTTCCTGCAGGCTCTGAGACTCTAAGGCTTAGATAGATGAAATATTTACCTCCAATGTCTTATTAGAACTGTCCACCAGATGGCGCCAGTCACCCCATAGTCCTACCACATTTATTGAAATGCACAAACCAAATGAGCAAACTAATACAGACTTGGATTCATCCGCCTGAAGAATGTTTTCTTCTTTCTGTTTCCAACTAATCAAAACTCTTGTACCCACCAGCTTTCTCATTATAGGAAGTAAAAATTCTTTATAGAGCAGCCTCCTAGCATGAGTCAATACGGCTATCCCAATGATCCGTTCTAAAATGTGCCCCTGCACACAAGAATTTATGTAAGGATAAAAAATGTAACGAATTATCAAAGTAAGTGAAGAAACAAACACAGTATTATCCAGCTATTTAACACTTGTTATTTCTCAGCAAAGTGATTGTCTAGGAGAAGCAAGGGAATCTGGAAGGATAGAGGGAATTTGCAGGGAAATGAGATTCCTTACTGTCTAGAGTAAATATATATAAGGTATACAGACTCCCTAGAAAGAAGAATGAGGCATATGGGAACAAACCTAATTCTAGACAAGGTACACTATTTAAAGACCAGCAAAAACCATGCTGTTTCAGACATCTGAAGTCCCCCTGAAATAAATGACTAATTATGTAGCATAAGATATGCATTGGAATGGACAGTGAAGCCTTAGCTTTAGTTCTCAAAACAGCACTTTTCAGAGGGATGCCAAAGTTATGAGAAACAATATTGTAACTCAAAGTTCAAGGTTTCCCACAACAACTCCCCCCAAACTGATATTGCGCCTGAAAAGTAACTAAGCCATTATCCAGACTGATCTCAACACCCAAGAACTCTGTGGTAGGAGGGGTCAGCTCCCTGGAGCATCATCCTGTGTCTCAGTTAAACAACTGTTCCTACTCCTGGGAGATTCCCGTCTCATAGAGCAGTTCGAAAGGACACTCTTGAATCCTCCCATGGGGTGTTGGCTCCCTCTTTCTAGGGTTCTATCACATATACCATATGGCACTCACAAGAAAGGGCTTCTGAGAGCCTGTTACCCATAATTTTAAAAAGCAAACAAACATGGAAACAAACTCTTCCAGAAACATCTGAGGAATGGTTGTAATATTTAAAAATACTTTTAATATACAAATCTCTGCAGACTTTTCCTATATAGGATTGGGTAAGACTGACTTACTCTAGCAAGCTCTTGGCATTTGTGCAAAATGTCAGACCCAGGAAAACAGAAAGGGCCATCTGAAGGGCAGCTTTCCCATGTAACAATAGCATCAGCACTCAGGTAGGTACAGTCCTACAGAAAGCGCGATGAAGGCACCTCAGCAAGGAGCACGAGGGTGGTGAGGTCCTCATGCTCCCCTAAGAGCGCTCAGCAGATGACCAGCTGTCCGGCTGCTTCTACACCAAGGCTGTGGGGCAGCTACACATGGAACACACAGTTTCCATCTTCCCACCGCCGCCTCCAGTGCAGTAGCGCTCAGAGTAGAATTGAGTACTGGGCTTTGGGGAAATACTCGCTCCTTGTTGGGAATTTCAGCTTCTGGTTTCTTCTGGAGGCCTACCCACCGCTTGCACAGTAAGAAAGACCTGTCTGAAAGTGGCCTTCACAAAGCAACCGTAGCCACATACTTGCTCTCAGCGGTTCTCCTCACAGAGTCCTCTGTGTTTACAGGCATAGGCACTGTTACAGCCTGGAGCTTTCATCATACAGGCGCTTGGGCAGCAGGTGCAGCTAGAGACCTGCGATCCTAGCCTGTCAGCAGTTCATCCTAACCTCTTCCTGCCCCGGGTCTCCTGTCACCTCCTCTGATCAGAGCCTCTCCACATACTCCCCTCCAGTTCCTTATATGGAAGAGTATGTCTGGAACAAGGTGTGCACAAAGGACCCCCATGTGAACCTTATGTTCAGTCTCTGCCAGTAGGAAAGGAGCCTCTAAGCTAAACCCATTGGATTCTGATGGCCATTTCTTCCGAAACACAGGGGAACATCTGTGGCATGTGGTTGCTATGAATGTTCCTAACCACATGTAGAAATAAATGTGATTGCTTGGGAAGTTTTTGCAATCTCCTTCATTCTTCTGGAAGGAAAAATCCTACAAACTCTACTGTCTTCCAATCCACCTTTTGCTGGCATTACTTTTCTAAGAGGGCTCATATCCAAACATGTTTACACAGAACCTCTTCCAGAACATGGTAAGTCATTGAAGGCTGTGACTCAGGTTGTTTGTCCTGCATAGTGGAAGATTTATATAATTCATGCCAGCTCACTCAGCACATGTCCCTGGTGAGCAATGACTGCCAAGGAGACAGCTGTTCTGGAGAAGGAGTGGAACTATGAGGTTACAGAATAAAGCAGAGCACAAAAGTATATGTAGGACAGAAAGCAAGCTCTGCCTCCATCCATGTACAAAAGTTAGATTCTCATAGCAGGCGTATACCTTGTTTCCATCCGAAATGCCCAGGCTATGACCCTTTGATTGAGAAGATGATGACAACTCAAGAGGCCAGCAGGAGTTTGACCAAAACTTAGATCATCTTGCTTCTCCAGCAAACAGGTGTGAAGCTGTGTCTGCTTTTATTGTCAACACAAAACTCAGAAGTCATCCCAGACACCACTCGGAGCAAGGCTATTACTGTATAATGGGAACAGAACACATTTACACTGACTAGCTAGTGAAACAGTTTCTGGTTTTAATTTTAATATTAGCTGTTTTTATTTTATATGTATGATGTTATGCCTGCATGTGTCTGTTACAGATGACTGTGAACAGCCATGTGGGTCCTGGGAATCCAACTCAGGTCCTCTGGAGGAGTAGCCAATGCTCTTAACTCCTGAGCCACATCTCCAACTCCCTGCTTCTAGTTATGATGGCTCCCCTCCTCCCACAGCTGTGGGCTGTCCAGACCATGTCATTGACTTTCTCACACATATCAGCGTCTTGCTCAGGCATAGCAATGGTTACACTGGTTACTTGGCTAATGCTGGGAATAGGAGTATTCATCTCTGTAATGTTCTTCATATAACTTCAGTGTTTAGATTGCCATGCCTATTCATCCTAATGTCTCCTCTGTTTTCCTTCCACATAATATCACCAAAGAGGTAGATACTTTTCTTCTCTCAATTAAAGCCCTCCTGCAGTTTTGCAAAGGCTTTCCTGGGTATGTGAATCACCGAGGCATAGACTTAGGGTTACACTAACCTGACATTTACTACAATCTTTGTTCAGAGGGACATCTCCTCAGGAAACTAGTGGCCTGGCCTGCTAGAGAGAGGATATACCCAAGTACAGGGTGAGGCCACATCTGCTCTCCAAGCCCTTCCCTCAGTGGACACAGCATAGAGATATCATGGACGAACACTTTGCTCCTAGTTGACAGCTGCAAGTTCAGTATTCCTCTGCCAAGCGTGGAATGCCCCACATAGTGTTTGGCTGATGACAAAGAGACTTTATATGTGCACACATCCCAGCATGGCCATTTGGAATTCGGTTGTGCCCTTCCCTGAGATTCATCTGCCCAAATGAAGTGCTCAGTCCTGTTTGTAGCATTGGTAAATTGACCCCAGTACCCTGAGACTGAGCCGCACCTGTTCCTAAGTGACTGGCAGAGTACAGCAGTGGAGCAGAGCAATCATGAGAGACTCAAGCAAGTGGAGGTGGTCAGAAAGAATGGGAATTTGGAACCCCAGCTCCTAGACTGAATTTCATTTTGAAATTTATGAAATGTAATCAAGTAAAGTATTATAAGCTCAATTCGGTGCAGTTCCACAAATGGTGACTTCTGGTACTCTGCACTCAACACGGTTCAAGGAAATCTTTCCTGGCTGATGAATCTAGGGCAAGGAAAGCACTCCATGTTTTCCAAGACTCTCCATAAGATAGTACATAACCTTGAAAGGCTAACGTTATCTGATTGGTAATAATAGATGGTGAACTATTTTGAAGTTCTTCCGTCAATAGTGTGAAAGTTTAACACTTGAGTTGACATGATTGCATTTTGTGGTAAAAATTTCTAGTAGATAGTTAACATGAGTTGTCCCTGAACACATGAGTTTCCCTGTCCCAAACAATACAGTGAATGGTGTTCTGTTTTATGCAATGTTAATTTTCTTTATATTCTTGCAAAATCATGCATACATGATTTATAGTTGTGCCACCAAAGAAATCAAAAGTCACATGATCTATTCTCATATCGCCTACTTTAGAAGCTTTCAGGATAGGCACTACACCAGCTTGGAGAAAAATGGTATTAAAATCTTTTCTCCCCAAAAACATATAATATCATTTATGTAAACATCCCAAATAAGCAAATACATAGAAACAGGTAGGAGATTAGCAGTTTCTTGAAGGGGGGAGGAAGAAGGAAGGTGGTGTTCCTTTGCAACATGATTAAAATATTCTGAAGTCACATAGTAGTGATGTTTGTACAAGTCCATGAGTGCATTAAAAATCCCAATGAATTATATACTTAAAAACTGGTAGATTGAATAGTGAGTGGGGTCTACCTTAGTAAAGATCAGACAAGATTAAACGGCCATGAGGTCTAGCTGGTGCATTCAACTAAAGGAAGGTGTCAGAACAGAAGGTAAAAGAACGACAGAACCAGTCCAACAGGCTTCTCCTCAAAATGATGGTGTGTTAGCAGAGGAAGCATCTGTAGCAATTATCTTTATTCATTTATAATTATCTTTATTAAGGAAGCACTGTGTTATGTAGAGAGGGTATTGCTAACTGATCATTGACTGACACACAGTGCTGTCAGAGTCTCCATCACTTCCTTTCCTATGACCTTCGCTGCGGTCTCACGTAGAAACACTCCATTCTCATGAGCCACAGTATGGCACAACCACGATGAGTTTGGTCCGCCATACTTCCAAGTCCATCTGTCCTGTTGGTTGGTTTTGTTTTGTTTTGTTTTGTTTTTTGTCAGTTCGACACAAGCCAGAGTTTCCTGAGAAGAGGAAACCGCAATTGAGAAAATGCCTCCATAGGACTAGCCTAGAGGCAAGTCTGTGGGACATTTTCTTAATTGGTGTTTCACAGAGGAGGGCCCAGCCCATTTTGGGTGGTGCTACCTCTGGACTGGTGGTCCTAGGTTCTATAAGAAAGCAGGACAAGCAAATCATGAGGAGTAAGCCAGTAAGCAGCACCCCTCCGTGGCCTCTACTTTAGTTCCTGCCTTGAGTTCCTGCCCTGACTTCCTTCAGTGATGGACTTTGATGTGAAAGCATAAACTAAACAATTTTCATTCCTTTGCACGTTGATATTGGTCATGGTGTTTCATCGAAGCAACAGGAGCCCTAAGACACCATCTACCACTCTAGGAGCTTTGTCATTGTCGACATCAACCTTCCATTTATGTATCATGATATGGTGTAGAAGACACATTACAGATGAAAAACTATATATTATATGAAAAAATATGGCCCTTTTATATATCAGGACAAGTCATTAGCCTTGATGTTTACATTGGCTACTGGGGATTCAATAGGCAAAGGGTGGAAGAAGCTCATGGAAAATGGGAAGTCTGTAGGAAACGCCATGCACATAGTGAGCATGCAAATATTACAGTATCTGAGCACTATTCCATTATTCAGCACTCCAGACCTATCTCTAAAACTGAAAACAAAAGTACGGGGAGCGTGGCTAGAACTCATACCTTGGGCACTGTACCTACCTGAGGCAATGTATGAGCCTCCTCCGACCTTATAAAGGATGTGACTGGCAAAGGGGGCTGCACAGATGATCAGAAAACTCGCGATCAGGGAGGCCACTACCCCCAGGAGAAGCAGGACTGCCCAGAAGCCACGGTAAACTGGAAATCCAAGAACAAAGAAAGAAAATTTCATTAGCTCAGGTTGTGGCAGGAACAAACAGGGGATTTGTTCCTCTTTATTCTAATTTCATTCAGGCACTGCTGGCTAGAATCTCACACAGTGGACCAGGGACGATCTTGTACAGGAAACTTAGCAAGCCACCAGGCTCTGCCACTCCCATCTTGACATCTTGACATGTATCAGTAATGTTTCTTGCTCAACATTTGCAGCACACATATCCGAATGTGCCACAGGCGCCCATTTCTCCGGTCATGTTTTCTATATTGGAAGTGGGAATACTTAAGGATCTGCTCGATGTGATCACAGATCAGTGATTCACATCACTGGCTACAAGAAAGACCACCCTGTGACTTATGAATACTGCCTCATCTCACCAAGGTGATATTTGCACAAGGGTGAGCCTCTGATAGCCCTAGCCAAAAACGCTCACTTCTATTTAGACAGTGGCCCTCATGAAAACTATTCTTAATAAAAGTTATACCTTTAAGGAAAGTTTGTATCAGATAAAGAAACTTTATATCAGACATAAACAGAATATGGTTTTCATTAAATATTTGTATTACAGGAAGAAAATGTCAATATGAAGTTGTTCAGGAGTCTCTTACTGAAGGACAGGCAGGGCTGAGGCACTGCATGCAGGTGGTGATTACTGGATTGTGGGCCTGGTGATTTCTAGTAATCAAATGAAAAGGCATCCTAATGATCATTTTTGAGCTGGATAATTACCAATCTATGAAACAAATTCATCATTCCCCTAAGGCAAAAATGCTAAAATGAGTTCTCTTTTGTGTAAATGGAGTGAACTCAGTGAGGCATTAGTCAAATTATAATTTTCTTAAGGAAAAATATAGAATCTTTATTGGGAAATAAAGTTTATTTTTCTCAATCCTGCCTGAGAGAAATAAACATGTCAATCAACTGTAATCTTAAGAAACAAAGGACAGGATTATGGAAAGCTGAGAAGAGAGGCCATCATGGTTTGGTGGGAGGGAAGGCTGCTGTTGGTTGGGGTTTAACTAAGCTCCAACTGCAGGGGAGAAGATGTTAGTTTTCGTCTTATTTCTCAATGATGACTACTTGGCCGTAGATCCCAGGCCTTCTGGGATATGTATCCTGTAGCTGTAGTCAGGTTGGCAAAATATTCAATAGTCAAGAAAGACAATTCTACCCTAAGAGCATCTCTGAACTCCTACTCCAGTGAGACATAGCTCTTAAGATCCAGGAGACGATTCATGCTTTGTACGGGGAACCTGGAAGGGGATCTTTGTTGTCCAAACAATGGAGGAATTCTCCTTCAATATTTTCTTTTGCTTCCTGTTGTTTTGCTGAATGGCACAATTACATAGATCTGTACTGCAGTACCAGAGCTCAAAAGCAGACTAGAACTCAATCTGGAAGTAAGAGGGGACAGAGGAAACTTCAGACAAAAAGAGAAGGCTGGAAGACGCAGTTCTATGCTCAAACCTACACTAGCAGCAAGCCCACTCCCAAGGTCCTCAAGGGAGTGTGACAAAGTCTTTGAGAACCAAATTACAATGTGAAGTTCCCCGAGCCCTGGAGCCCTAGGGAGGGCTCACCAATGTAGCACCCCAGGGTCATTGAAAGTTCAGTTAACATCTAGACTGCCACCACAAACATAAAGGACAAGGTGAGAAGACTGATTTCCTGTGCAAATGGTAAGTCAATATTTTCTGTATTAAAAAATATATGCATACATATATGTATGTATATATTATGGTTGGGCGGTGGTGGTGGCACACACCTTTAATCTCAGCACTTGAGAGGCAGAGGCAGGTGAATATCTGTGAGTTTGAGACCAGCCTGGTCTACAGAGTGAGTTCCAGGACAGCCAGAGTCACAACAGAGAAACCCTGTCTCGAAAAAGTCTGCACGTGTGTGTGTGCGTGTGTGTGTGTGTGTGTGTGTGTGTGTGTGTGTGTGTATTCTGACAATGTAATATTCAAGCCTGTGTTCTACACTACAACTTAAAGTTTTTAAGATACCAGGACATGAATCTCTGGCCAATGCTTTAGGAAAGACAATGAATCAGTATATATTAAGCAACTTATTCAGGTCTAGGTTCTCAGACAGCTTTTAAACTGGTATGAAAACCACTTTGAACCGCAGTAAAGACTCTTAAAACGTACAGGAAGAGATAAAGAGTCTATAACAAATGAAATAAGCTGGATTTCTGGAATCACAGTAACAATTTCTGAAAAACTACGACCCTGAGATGGGCTCAGCAAGAGAAAGGAGACCAGGAAAGGGAGAGTGAGCAGTCTTTGTGGTGAAACAAATGAAACTTTCTAGCAGGAGAGAGACATGGAGTCAAACACTGAGAAAAACAAAAGGAGTTCCAGACACATGTGTGACAGAATGGAAATCTTTCATATACAAATTCACAGAAACCTCAAAAACAGAGGCAAAAGACTTTTCTACAAAGTCATTCATAAAGCAAAGCCCATCAACTCCTCAAGGGTGGGGAAAGACAAATTTATAGACACAAGAAACTCTGAAGCTTAAAAGGGCCAAGAAATTCTCTCAGAAAGCTGAAAATAAACTGAATTTAAAAACTACAGGCAATACCTTGAACACATCCAGAAAAAGAAAACTCTGCTATGTCACACACAAAGGAGCAAGGAGCACAAATTTCTTATCAAGAAAAACAGGATAAAAACAATTATAAATGCCAAAAATTAGAAAAAATAATTAGAAAAAATAGTAAAACTGGTTCTACATTTAATGATAACATCTCAGAGAGATGGAAAAGAAATAAGGCCATTCATGACCCAGGGAGGAAGGAAGAGTTTGCCACAGCAGACCCATCCAGCAATAACTACTGAAAGGGGTTTTTGTGGTCAACAGTACTCACAACAAGACCATGCTTGAAAAATCAAAAGGAAAAAGGATTAGTATCTGTAAATATTGTAAACCCTCATTATGCCCTCTAAATTTTTAAAAATGAACTTAAATATTAAAATTTATAACTACTGTCAGCAGGAGATGGAGAGATGGCTCAGAAGTTAGGAGTACCAGCTGCTCCTGATGACCTGATTTCTGTTGTACCCCCATCAAGTGGGGCACAACTGCCCATAGAATCCAGCTTCTACGGGTCCTCTTCTAGTCTTTATAAGTACCTACACATGAGGCATACACACAGGAAGAAAGAAAGAATGAAATGTGGTGGTGGGGTAGGAGCAAAAGAGAGAAAGAAAGACATACACACATATTAAAATAATTTTAAACTGTTTTCAACAGTAGCAGAAAATTGTAGGTACTAGAACTGGTGTTCTGTGTGTCCGTCATGCCTTGATGAGTAACCTCGACTCGCCACCTGGAGCTTCTGGAGCCTCTGTCTTTTCTGAGAAACAAAGATGCTTGTATCCACTCATGAGAGCTACCAGAAGGCTGTGCTATGGGGACTGTGGTGTATAAGACTCCATATGATGGCAAGGCTTCTTAAAGATTTTCACTTGAGCTCCTTTTAGCCTGAGAAACCATAGTGTATAGAAAATGAATCAAATGTACAGATCACACATTTACTGATACTAAATCACTAAACAAAAAAATAATAGTTAAAACGATTCTTCAATGCCTGGTGACAAAACTTAGTGCTTGCCTAGCATGCCCAAAGCACCGGGTCCGATTCTCAGTGTGCCATAAACTGGGCAGTGCCACATTCTTTTAATCCTAGCTCTTGTGAGGTAGGAGCAGGAGTCAGAAGTTCAAAAATCAAACATGGCTACATAGCACGTTCAAGTGTACAGCCTGGGCTGCATGAAACCAGGTTTCAAAATCTGTGTGGATAAAATAAAGAAATGCTTTGGTGTACATATAAGTTTTGCCATTTATTAAAAGATGAAAAACTGCACACTAATTAGATAGGTGGGCTCGTTCATTTTTCCAATTAAAAATGAAATATCTATTGAATATTTGATAATACATATTAGAGTATCTTCAATGCTCGTGAAAGTTGATCAATATTTTGATTTTATACTTGTCAAAGCTGAGAATGCCACCTTACACAAACATGTAATAAAAAATAAGAAGTATGCTTATGGTCGCTTCAATACTGGTTGGAAATTTTGTCCTAATCTCAAGCCAAAATTCATTTAACATTTTTTTTTTTTTCAAATGAAACTCAGGTCACAACTCAAATGCGTATTTTTTTAAATCAAATTTTCTAACAGAATACTCTCTAAAGACATGCAAATTTGATACGGATATGCTGAAGAATGATGGGAGGAAAATACTAAAAGTCTTTTTTTTTGTAATTAAACCATTATGCTTTGGTGAAAGAAGAAATCTTCACAAGTAAAGTAAAACAAACACACGTCAACAACTGTAACAGAATGTCACTGTAGTCCAAGACACCTGAGAGCCTCAAACCTGAGCTGAAGTATTTCAGACAGTGCCAGGTGGTGTTCTGTGGCATGAGAGTATGTACAGGGAGACATGCATAGATGTTCTAAGAACCAAGTGAAGTCACGAAATGAGAACAAGGCAGAAACTGCCAGAAACACGTTGGCCTCGTTATCCACCTGATTTAGAACTTGGTTTTGGTGAGTACACATTCAGCATAAAATTAGGGGAACTGCTTGCCTTGGGTTTTGACCAAGCAAGAATAAAAAGGAGTGGTCTCTAAGTAAGATTCCTGGGTGATGCTACCATGTACTTAATTTTTTGCCTATGCTTCTAAAGCTCTGAAGTGCATGCCTTCAAGCACAGTATAGAATTTCCTGTTTGTTTGCTTTTTGTTACATTATGTTGTGTCATTTTCACATATGCCAGTCTTTAATCCTGAATTCAAATAATCATTTATAATAAAAATAAACCTTCTATGTGGCATTGAGAAGAGCATGGTCACTGTCTAAAGAAATCTAAGATAATAAAGGATCAACCAACAGAAAGTGAACTGAGTGCATGAGCTCTGTATATCCAATACCAAATAGAATCTCAGCTACTTAATAATAATATGATTCTGATGACTGCTTTTGTAGCATAGGAAGCGGTATCTTCTACTTATGTTCAAAGTGAGGATTCACTAGGATCATTTGTGAAAAGTGGCTGCACGAAGTTAAACACTCAAATGTGTGTGTTGTGGTTATAACCATCTACTATACCTTGCAATAAAATGTTCTCATCAAAAACACAGTCAACACTAACATATACCGTCTTATCTCGTGGACCAATAATGGAGCTAGACCGTCAATTCTAATACACTTATTACAATGTCTACGGATGTTTGGTGTGTGTACATGTATGGTCACATCTACACCTGTGACTCCGTCTGACTGTAGAGATATACACACAAAAAGCGAGTTGACAGCCCAATGCCCTTTGGCAAATCAGGGAAGGGGTCCATGTCAGTTTAAACACAAGTGTTCCAGAACTGGCACATCTGGAGGTGATTTTACTGAGCAAATTAAGATCTTTCTCCTTGTAGTTGCTTTCATTATGAATTTACTTAGTAATTTCATTCTTGAACACTGGTTCTCAACCTTCCTAAGGCTACAACCCTTTAATACAATTCCTCACGTTGTGGTGACCCCCAACCATAAAACAATTTTTGTTGCTACTTCGCAACTGTAATTTTGCTACTGTTATGAACTGTAATGTAAATATCTGATGTGCAGATGATCTTAGGTACCCCTGTAAAAGGTTTTGTGGGTAACAAAAGGGGTCACGACCCACAGGTTGAGAATCACTGTTCTAGAAGATCTGGATTGAAAATCATCAGCCCTGAATGTACTGAAGCATGCACTCTGTAACATTATATATATATATATATATATATATATATATATAACTTATGATTTATTCCTGTTGTCCATAACATGTACATACCACAAAGAACATCAGCTACTGCACCCTCAAATCTCAACAAACACCAACACGACATGCATTGAGTAGAGCTAAAGAGACACATTCCAAATTAGCATAAGTAGGAAGCATAAGAAAACATTTGTTAAGAATTTCTTAGGAAGGAATCATAAACACTACCCTCAAAGGACATGACAGTGAAAATCACCAAACAACGTCAACAATTAACTCTACACTGTGGTACGTGTGCATGTGAGAGTATGTACACAAATGCCTGTGTGTGTCTGTTCATGTGAATAGTTGTGTGTGCTTGTGTGTGTACATATATTTATGGGTGTATCTGTGCACATACGTAAGTTACCACAGACAGGAATGCAATAGCACAATGAGTATGAATTCTGAATCCCTCTGTAATGAGAAAAACAAAACCCCAGGTACCTACTTTCTATTAAGAATATAATAAAAAGTCACTAAAATGGCATTAATGTGGATGGTGGTGGGCAAATCAGCCTAGAGCATTAAGTTGTGAGTTGCTTTAGAGTAAATTTCATCCCAAGCCACACATATCCACCAGTAACCCCCCAAAATGTCCCTGTGGTTGCTGACAACCAGAGACCACCTGATTTAGCATATGCATGTTAAAGGCTGTATATATGCAAAGTGCCCAAACCTGAGGAGGCAAGACACAATCCTTTCACTCATCAGTTCAGTACAAATGGGAAAAGCAGACTCGTGCGATAAGTGTCCCAGTGGAGGCTTTAATACATACCATGGTGTCCTTTCAGATATGACCAAAAGTGAGCAAAAAGCATCTTATGCTTGGCCTTAATGTTTGTCTTACCACTTCAAGAAGCAAAGTATAGGGGCAGGGTTATTCTAATTGGAGAAGGGGAGAATTCCACAGGAGACTTGGAAGGAAGCATCTCCCATAGGTGCCATTCTGGTAATGAGAACATGGGGGACCAGGAAGGGCAGCGAAACATACACAATATTCCAAAGAGTTGAGCTTGCATCTTCCCAGTGCTGGAGATTCCCTGAAGGTCATTAATCAATTATCAATGAAATTATCAACTGAAATGCAAGCATCTTTGAACTGACAGGGAAATGACAGAACAAGTTAGACTAGTGTTCCAAGTTGGGGCTTGTGAGGGGCTGCATTATAGCTGAGCAGTTGGAGTAGGGCTCAAATAAGCAGTGAGTGATATTACTGTTGTACCAGGTGATGAGACATCGGCAAGAAGAAAGAATGCCTTCACGTTCTTTTACCCATATGTCCGCACAGTTCACCACACGTTACACATGTCTTTTTCTAGCATTGTTATTTAAGCAATGAAACTTCCTTGATCCAAAGCCCAGAGGAAGAAGTGAATCCAAATGACCACAATCTCAAGCCTGTAGTGTTCTCTTATTCAGTTGTATGCAGCTATCCAGTTATAAGTATTTTGCCTGTAACTTCAAGATACCTGTTACCCACTCTTCAAACCTGGCTACATTGCCTCAGATAGGTACAAAGCTAGTTCATCCAGTGAAACCTAATCAGCACAAATTCAGGAGCTTCAGATGCTGCCAATGAAGCCAGAGCGAAGCCCACAGCTCCTTCACCTCCCTCTAGCACAAACAAGTACCTCCAGTATATGAGGCTGTAGCCTGGGACACAAGGTTTGTCATGTAAGCTGGTAACCCTGCCCTTCATCTCCTTGAACTACTTGTCTTGGCAGTGACAAACAGGACTAAAAATACAGGAACGTCTGCCCCAAGGCAGGAGGACAGTCTGTACAATGCGTCCGCATCTGTTGACTGACTCAGCCCAGGCAGCCACTTATCACTATCAACAGGGGACTTTTTGGAACCAAGGTGTCAAGGAGGAAGCATGCTGGGTAGGAGGGACAGGATGGGTGTTTCTTCCATAAGGGAAGAGAATATTCAGGTGCAAGTGTGTTCATGCCTGTTACCCTATCAATGTCTCCTAAGGAGATTGGAAGAGGAAATGGAGCCTCCTGGCTTCTCCAGTGCTGGGCAAGTAAGTGGCTTTGCAACCCTGGGGAAAATAATGGTGGTATCTGTAGTAACAGAAATATATCTAGTCCAAAACTTAGAGTGGTCCCTCTTGAATTTTTCCAACTTTAACAAGGTGCTAAATGGTCTGCAGCCGGGAGACACGGTAATCTGAACTGATCTTTCTGTAAGCTAGTGCCATGGGATATCTCTATTGATAATAAGCAGGAGCCAGCTGCATTTCCCAGTCGGGCCTGTTGTCACAGAGGGAAGTCAACCAGTACCTACAACTGGCCATTTTCTTAAGTAGGATGATGAAGAGGTTGGTGTGTTTAATGCATTTCCAACATATGATGACTTCATCCGGACACATGCCCTTTAAACGGTGTGTGTCTGTGGTAGTACAGTACAGCTTGGTGGCAGCAGCATCTAGATTGCTGTCATCAAGGGAGTGGAGAACGAGACAGTGTGTACACATCCTGTGATGTCCAATCCAAAAGACCACATGAGTGCCCTGGGCTAACCCTTCAGCTCAAAGGAGGGGCAGTATTCTCATCTGGCTTTAAGGAGTTTGCGAAGCTCTTTCTAGTGAACAGCCTTCCTCCTTGGGATGGACTGCATGTTTGTGTCTTTCCTGCCCCATATTCATATGCTGAAGGTCTGACCCTAGACCCTGTGAGAGGTCACTGGAAGGTAGGGGGCCTTCGGAAAGGAATGGGTTTGGATGTGATCATGATGTTGGAATCCTAGAATGGACTCAGCGACTTTGTAAGATGAGGAAAGCAGAGCCAGTCCTTCTCTGCCAATCAAGGTTGTACAAGAACAGAGCCAACAGAGGACCTCTCTGGAACCCAGCCACACCTCACCCTGACTCCCTTCCTCCACAACAGTAGCAAACAAACTCCTGCTTCTTAAGCCCATCCCTCCAACCCCCCCAGCCCCCCGTGTGGTGGCTTATCCTCCGGTACCTGATCGCCACCCTCTCCCCTTGAGGAACATTGCACATGTTCTTCTTCAGGCCACTGCTTCATCCCTGCATTGGAGACCATAATGTTCCCTATTTTCTGGTGCTGTAAGCTTGAAGCAGAAGATCTGACCCAAGGGTTCATTTATGTTCTTGACCCATGCCAGTCTCCAGAACGAACATTCTGCACCACGGTCTTCCTGTGTGTATACCCACTTCCACACCTGGATGGTGAACACCTCCAGAGCAGAGAATGAGAACTGCTCATCTTTCTGTCTCAAGTAAACTTGTGCTTGGTGTGAAATAGATGCTCAATAAAATATGAATGAGTAAATGATAATTAACTCTTCTGATAATCTTCATTGGAGTCTCAAGATTAATGGGATGCACACTGCTTAGGGAACAGAATGCAGCTAATTCGTTCAAAAGGAAATAAATCTACTGTCTAGAGCTCTTTGCCACCATGGCTGGATTTGCACTGAGAAGAAATCGCCTCACATAAAGGAATAGCAGAGGAGTACAGGATACATTTGCTAACCCCTAGAGCCCTGGAGCTGCATCTCTGGCCCCAGGTTTCCCCACCGCCATACACAGCAGCCCATACCTAGGAAACAAGAGCATGGGGGTTTCTAGAAGTGTCCTGTCCCACTCTCAACACCCGCAGCAGACCAAGTGCCCCACCCACTGACTTCCTTCCCATTAAACAGAAACATTTGATTGACATCTAAAAAGAATCATTGGCCTTATCAGTAAGCCATGAAGGGAATGCTTATAAAACTACTTTATTCACACATTTTTTAACACAAAATTGTAATCTCCTTGCCTAAAACTATTGAGAAGATCCTAGGAAATCACCAGGAAAGGCTCTATTCTAAGTGTTCTGGGGTCTTGGCATTTTTATTTTTCTATTTCATCTGATTTGATCCTGTGAATATCTAACATCCTAGAAATCATATCTTTCCAGGAAATCTTGAGGCCTTTCATTAAGGAATGCTATCATAAATACAGAGTCTTCTTCATGGGATGTGACTCAGAGGTGTAACTACCATCTTTCCAAAGAGAAAATCACTTAAGAATTACACGGTGTTAAAATACTTTGCTCCTTCTCCTCTGCACGCATCATAAAAAACACAACAAAAGAGGTGATCAGCGACTAAATTGAACTTAGTCTTGCAATCACCAAATTGAAACTCTAGTTTATGTCAGGTACTATGGCAGGTAATCAGTTCTGATATGACATAATAACATTGAAAAGACATCAAATGTAGAGAAAGGCTCGATGGATGGCAGGCAGTGATCAGCTGTGCCAAGGCTACACACCGACAGGTGGGTGGTACATTACACAGAACATAGGAAGGGTACCAGGTGTCATCAGGCTTCTTGGGGCAAGCGACTTTGAGAGGAGGAGATAGCAGGCATGTCCAGGAAGGAAGGCAGGAAGCACAAACAAGGAAGATGGAAATGGAGGGGAGGGACACAGCAGCACCTGCCAGTGGCTTCGTATAAAGATGCAGGGCAATGGCTTGATGCCAGAGAAGGGACCAGGGGAAGCAGCGAGAGATCCTTAATGATGCTCCTGGTAGGATTTTCTATGTAACAGTTCTGCTTCAAGTTTTAGGATCCCTCCCCCCCACCGAAATGATATTTTTAACCACTAATTAATTCTTTAATGCTCGGCTACTGACTCCTTCAATGTGCTGGTGTCAAGCCTTTGAGGAAACGGTTGGTTTTGCACGAGGGATATAAATATGGAAAAAGGAAAGATAAAAAGCACCCATTGCCTTTGCTGTTTATAGAACCGTACATTCCCTTGCACGGAGGTTAATATTTCGAAGCACTGAATAAAGCACTGAAAACCTGACATTACTTCATGGAAATGAACTTGGCTCATGGGGAAACTGAAATGAGCTGGAGGCTGTTCCCAAGGAACTGAAGCAAGAGAGAGAGGACCGCAGAGTTCCAGGAAGAAATACAAATAGAAATACAAACAGAAGAGGAACACAGCTGCTGGGATGGCATTTTGCCAGCACCTGTGGCTTGAGTCACCAGCTGATGTCCCTGGAAGAGGCTCAGCCAGCGCAGAAATAGGAGCTCGGTGGCTTCAGTTGGAAGCCACACATAGAAAGATAGTCTTAGGAAAGGTGATATAGCATAAGTGACTCCTTAGAACAAACAAGACAGTTGGGACATCTCAGACAGCCACACTTACTCTGTGACAATCTTTCTTATGTTGTTTATACCCAATTAAAAAGTCTAGGGACTATCATCCAAATGTAGTGTTCTGGTAGTTGATCATTTTAAATTAAAGGGACTAAGAGAGCAGCACATGACACTGCTGGGAACCCCTGTGATCCCTCCTTGCCTGTTCTGTGCATGGACCCACCAAGAACAATTCTTTCCAGTTCCTGCCCAGAATTTTCATTTCTCCAAGCTCTTAGCCCAGGAAGAAAACACAGATCTGCCAAAGCACTTGGACAGTGCTTCTTCACACAATAGTCTTGCACTTAGGTCCCACTCAACATCCTAAAGATTATCATCTGTATCCAGAGTCTATCATGACCTTTGATGACCTTTGTTCCCAGCTACGGGGTGTTTCTCTGAACCCACTGACTTTGTCTCAAAACCATTTACTTCCCACCCTCCCCCCTGGAATCTACTTGAACCTCTCATTCTCCTCATCCTTTGCAGAAACTACATATGGAAATTTCTACACCATGCTGGGCTGGTGGTTAATTGCATGTTTTGTTCCCTTACCCATGTGCTCAATTTGTTCATCTTTTCTTCCAGTTAATCTATTGTCAATACATATCAGCAAACCTTTGAAGGGCCAAATGAAGGCTTCCCTATGATCTATCTCTACCATGAACTCACAGAATCACACTCTCCCCATTCAGAAAGAAGAATGGCCATGGACCTTCCAAGTCAGCATATGCTAACTGCAAACAGAAGTACCTGTCAGGGACCTGCATTCATTCAGGGCTGGAGCCTAAGAAATCCAATGGAAACATGAACTGGCAGTCTGGGCTCATTCCTGTCTGTACTGACACTAATTGTCTTGTGTTCTTTGAAAGCCAGCCTCCCTGGTTTCCTGTTCCTTCCCATAAAGAGGCTGAAGAAGCAGAGATCACCTCTAGCTCTTCTCTATAGAGTCCCAGCAAGCATGGGTCAATATGTGCCTGTGTAGTGATCTGTGTACCCCGAACCTCCAAGTCTCTCCTGGAAAAACCTACCTGCCTCAAACTGCTCATTGGCAAAGAGAAAAACACGGCAAAGATCCCTCACAGGGTTCCCTCAGCCACTCCTTGCACATTTGCAGCAGAGCTTGCTTTATCCACTTCTTTGCTGCTAGAGGACAGGTTTTTGGAAGTCTTCCCTCCCTAGGCACTGGACACAACAAACTATTAAAGCAAACATCCTCGGACTGTGGAACAACAGCTGTTGCTCTGGAAACAAATTAACAAGTTGACTTCCATAATTATCCCACAGGACATTCACAGCACTAAAGCCGAAGATTGCAGATGCAAACATAGCCTTGACCATGGGCTGACAAGAGGCAATGAAAAAAATAAGAAGAAGAAAATGCACTTGAGAAAAAGCAGGCTCATTTTTAAATAGTTGTATTTATAACTCAGTTTCATTGTATTTCAAAAACATCAAACTTACTAGTGAAGAGCAGAAATGGAGCAAAAGACAAAGTGACACGGATTCACTACATCAAAACTGAGAGGGAAAACTGGAGAACTTATGGAATCTTCTGAATTAATCAGCATGTTCTGTCTTAAAGCGTTGATCGCAATGAGGAACATACAAATGACTTCCCTTACGATGTTATAGAAATCCGAAGTTTCCTAGTTCTTTGAAAAAGCCACACTCAAACTGAAGAATCTATAGATATTCCCTGCTGTGGGAGAGTTAGAATATTGCAGATGGGTACCCAAATCATGTGGTCTATTGTTAGAAGCCAATTATTGCCTGCCTCTGTTTCTAATCTAACACCCTTTCTATTATCAGGTAAAACCACTTTTAATATATTCGCCTAGCAGATCATTAGCTTCCACCAACCCCAAAGCTAAGAATGTCACCATTAGTTGCCCAAACCTGTACTTTGCTGTAATTTTATTGCCCAATGTCCCACTGGTAAGTGCCTTGATTTACTACTTTCTTTTGTTCTATGACTATAAATACTCATGTCCCCTTCTAAGGCAGAGCATGGTGTCCAGAACAACCTTACCACTGTCACTCATTCTTGTAGTAGAATTAACTATGATTTATTCTTTTTGGAAGGCTGTTTTGTATTGATATTACCAAGGGATTAATGCCCAACCATGTAACATGCATGGAGGCAGCTGACAGCTCAGCTGCATCATTGGCTGGGAAAACCTAACCCTTATTTCTTAGGCTTCCACGTGGCTGCTTCCAGTCCTACCTTGGGCCAATCAAGATTCTTATACAATAGGTGGGTATGAGCAGCACGTGTTATGTTAGCTTTGTGCATGTCTCTCTTACTGTTCAGAATTATAATATCAAAGGAAATAAGACTATTTCATTGTACTATTAGCACGTTTTGTAAATTAAAATAAAAACATTTTTGTTGGTTTATTTGTTTTGTTTTTTTACAAATTATCAGGGTTAGGAGGTTTCTACAAGCAGATGGAAAAACCTAAAAGCATAACCACTAAGAAGGTACGATGGTGTCACTTCAGAGATTTCCTCTCTAATTATTGGTAATTTCCCAAGGTCAGATGCCTAATGTGGACCCTGGGATTCCAGCAGTACTGTGTTTATTGTGGTTTATGAAACTGCAATAGAAACTTAGAGGCTTGGGGGCTGATCTTTGTAAAAAGCACTGACTCTCTTCATTTGAGCTTGATGACCCATGATGGGCAGCTATATGCATTTCTGCCTTCATTTTATATCTGTCTCCTTTGCCCCCTCAAACTGAGTCAGATCCCTGCTCACCTAGGCTTATCGGCACACCTGTCTCCAAAGGAATGTGCACTAAAGATGATAATGCTTTCCCTTCAAGGCCGAAGGCAACAAGATGAGAGTAAGTCATTTTCAAGATCTGAAAGGACATCATAATCAACAGAGGTTTCAATTGCCAGATTTATGGTATTCTCTTCCAGGCCATGGGCAATGTGCAGATGCCTCCAGTGATTGCCCTGACCCTGAAGGTCAATCATCTCCATCCTGCCTTCCACACTGGTTCTCTTCTCTGGATCTTTCTGTCCCACCCACTTAGATTCAACAAGCAACAGAACTGATAGACGAATATCCAGTGATAAATCAGAACTCCTCACCAGGTAGCAGCACCTTTCTTACTGAAGACAAGCCAGTCCCTGACCCACCCTCTCACCATGATCAGTCAGACTGTCACCTGATGGAGATGACCAGTTCTGAAAGTCCCTGACCCTCACAACATCACCTCAGAAATTGGTTAGTCCTTCAGAGAGATGGACTTCCAGTCACGAGTCTTTTCTCCTATGCTGAGAAGAATTTGTTTTTCTCTCTTCATCATCCTCTGTTCAATTGGCCTTTGGGGAATAGATGGTTTGTTCCTGGTTCACTGGAACCCCTAGAATTGGAACTCTGGGGCAAGAGTCCATTTATACTAGTGGCCCTAACTAAGAGAAATACAAGAGGTAAAATATTTCATTAAACAATGTTTACTGTTACTCTGGACAAGATGCTAAGCCCTAAGGTTCCCCTTGCAAGTTCTATGGGATAGTCCCCACCTCTGGTATCTTCTTACTGGAACATCCTCTGTCCTCATTCTGCAAAGAGCTTCCTCTTTGTATTGAAGCTTTAAAGCTACCTCCATACAATAACAGCTATATGTGCATTTCCTGCCTTCAACCCCAGACTCTAATCCCAGGGCTCACACCATACTCTCTTAGCATGTTCAGATGCTTTCAAAGCCTCCCTGGCCTTCCTTATCTGCAGTACTTGCAGCTCCATCTAATTGCTAAGGATAACAAAAGAGTTATCACTCAGTGACTTTTCTGCCACATCCCACATCCAATCCATCAGTAAATCCTGCCAGCTGTCCCTGACAGCATAACCAGCTAAAGAGACCTTCCGCTTCCAAGAAGATGATGTAAACACACTTGTTTCTATTCTTTCTGCCAAGCACAGCTAAACACCCTGGACATCACATGTAGAATGAGTGGTAAAAAGACCCATAAAGGTGAGCAGCAAAGGCAGGTAGGCTGGAAACCACGGGACTCAAGGAACAGCACAACGATGAGTTTCCAGGGCTTTCCCATTTCCCTGTGTGTCCCAGAATTGGAATTGAGAAGGTGCACTGTTGGAAAGGGCTGCCTGGGCCTTGGCATTTTGCATTGTCTGAAGGTGTTGGCTTTATCTAAAAGTTGTGTGATTGCTCATGATCTGCACATGCTATCAATAGAACACCTGAGGAGCTTAGGTAATAATAAAAACTCCTGAACTCAGATGCTCAGACAGTACTGGCTATAATAGTGGTTCCCTCTGCTGATATCTGGTAGGGTTTACATCTATGAAAATGCCTCCATGTCCTCTTGGGTGAGCTGCCACAGTAGGTGTACTGTTATAGGTAACTTCAAATTCAGGAAACTTGTGACATTAATGAGAAGCAGAATCCTCAGGCACCAAGGCCAAAGTGCAGAGATTTGTTATCTGAAGAACCCTTTCAAGTAGTTTCTATGAAAATGCTTCAGAAACAAATTTGGAAATCCTCTAACCAAATAAAAACTTGAAGGTACAGTAATTATTTTAAAAATGAGAACTGAGTTATCTGAAATAACTAAAATAAGAGCAATCAACAAATCCGTTATACAGCAGAATAAAGAGAGGGAAAGATAGTGAATAGTCAGTGAATTTTGCAGGAAGTGAGAGAAATTCCATTATTGAACAAGACTGGAAATAAGACTCACAAAGATGAACAGAGACTAAAAAAGCTGTAGAATTACGACACAATACGGAGGATGTATGTCTTCTGTGCCTCACAGGTTAGAAGAAAAAGGACCAGGCTGAAAAAATACTCAAAGAAATGATTGCTGAAAGTTTTCAAAGACACCAAGAGATAGAAACGTACAGATCAGAGTGGCAGCGGTCAATGCCCAAACAGCATATAGCCAAAGAAATTTACAGCAAAGTTGTAACAATAACAACAAATGGATCAAACGTCCGGCACTTGGTAGGAGGCATATAAAAGCCTTCCCAAAGCAATGGTGGAGATAACTCCTTACATAGACAGCAGAATGATAGCAATGGGTATTTGTCACAAGCAATGGGTGTCAGGAGCACTGGGCACTTTCTTCAAGGCCCGAAAGACAAAAATCGCCAACTTCAGACATTACACCCAGAATGAGAACAGCATTCGGCACTGAAAGAGACACTACAACACGTCAGGGAACTAGAAACATTGAAATCGGTCACCATCAGAATTGTTCAAAAACACAGTAGAGTTTTCCAAATAAAAACAAAACAACAGGGCTCTGGCAAAAAAATAAAAATAAATAAAGAAGACCAATCATAAAAATTCTTTTTCCTCTTGAGTTTTCTAGGTCACATTGGATGATAAAAGTTTTTGAAAGGAACTTCAAGACCTAAATACTGGGAAAGGGTCCATATACTTGACACTAGAAGCATGGTTTCCAAAATTAAATCGGTAAGTTTAGCTTCATCAAAACCCATCATCTTTACCCTACACCTATTAATCCTGTTAAAACAAAGATTCTATACAATTAGAAGTTTTTGTAAATGTCTATCTAGTAAATGATTCATATTTAAAACAATAAAATAGTTCCAACACCCAATGGCAAAAGGCAAAGAGCCCAGCTGGAGATGGGGAAGATGTAGAACAGCTTGCTGGAGGGGACAGGGGGGCAGTGCGTCCAGCACACAGACCGCTGAGGGCATGGCAGTTAGGGACAGAGAGGATTACGTGACTATTAGACTGTGCACAGTCAAAATCAGTGACGAAGTGTCCGTGAGGATGCAGAGACCCTGCTCCTCCCCGATCTGCTTCTGAGCAGTGAAACTGCTGTACTGGCAGAGTTTGGCAGATTCTGAGTAACCTGACCACTCACCAGTGCACACCTGAGATCCTGGCACTGAAGAGGCTGAGACAAGAGGACATCGAGGGTGAGGCCAGCCTGAGCGGTTATTCCAAAGCCTATTGCCAAAACAAAATAAAAAACTGAACGTCCACTTACTGTACGGTCATTGTACTACTGGGTTAAACACATGTAACCAAAAGAAATAATGCACATTCTTTATAATCACCCCAAACTCAAAATAGCCCCAAATGTCTTGCAGTTGGCTATTGATTAAACAAAGTACTTAGCAAATAAAGCGGAGTAAATTATTGATACATGTGCCAATGCGGATGGACGTCAAGGGCAAGTGTTGGATCATACACGGTATCACTTCTTTTAACAATTAGTCGAAATGACAACTCGGAGCATATGTAGTGTGTTGGCATTAGTGAATGCTAAGGGCTGGGGTGCTGAGGGGGGTAAGACTAGGATGAGTGACAGGGTGAAGAATCTCTTAAAGATGGCCCGCTCCTGGATGGTGGTTGTGAATGCGATCACACCAGCAAGACCTACCCTTGATAAATAATGATGATGGATACCCCAAGCCCATCCGTGTCCATTTCCTGGCTTAGCCTTGCACTGCTCCAATATCAAATGTTAATGAGGAAGGAAGTTAATTGAAGGAAAGAGGCAGCCTCTGTGTCATCCTTGTAATCACCTGCGGTAGATTAGAATCTGTCACAGATGTAACTGACATGTTTATCATAGGAAAACACATAATGTTTGGATTTAAAAAAAAAATAGTACTGTGGTGGTTAGAATAAGAAAGGCCTCCACGGGCTCATATATTTGAATACTTAGTCCCCACTTGGTAGAACTATGTGGGCAGGACCAGGAGGTGTGGCCTTTTGGGAGGAGGTATGCCACTGTGGGTGGGCCTTAAGGTTTCAAAGAGTTGGACTATTTTGAGTTAACTCTCTCCGGTTCCAACTTATCAATCGCGAATGCAATTACCTCTCCGTTGTTCCTGCCGCAATGCCTTTGCAATGCAACGCCGCCATCATGACTCTCACCCTCTGAGACCATAAGTCCCAAGTTAAACACTGTCTTTTGTTAGTTGCCTTAATCGTGGTATTTTTATTACAGTGATACAAAAGTCCTAAGACAAGTCGATCTCTAGAAATGTCTAGAAAGGAAACACAATTCAATGGTTTCTGAGGCTGGGTGATGGCAACATATATATGCTCATTGTTCCCTATCTTTTGGAACATGTGATGATGTCCTGTAATAAAATAGTGGCGCACACCTGTAATCCCAGCACTCCAGAGATGCAGGCAGGGGGGTCATGAGTTCAAGGACATTCTCCATTTCGCAGGGAGTTTGAGGCAACCTTAGCTACATGAGTCTCTAAAATTAAAATAAAATAATTAAAGCTTAAAATGTAATCAAAACCCGTAATCACTGACTGATATTTTAAGTTGCATAGCCTTCCAGACACACATAGATTTTTGTTATTCTTGTTAGAGTTTTACTCGTGCTTGTTTTCTTTTTATGAGATGTCCATGTAAAAGACGTATTTAATCTTGGTTAAGTAATCCATATAGGACTATTCAAAAACTAGACTCTATTCACACCTTAGTATTCTGTTCCTAGTTCTCTGAAACATAGAAAACCTCCTAACGAGGGCCCTGACTCCATTCACATTTTCTGTTGTTTGTAGAACTGGAAGGTTCTTTCACCTAGTAAGTCAGATGCATGTCTCCAGCCCTTCTTCTGAGCAATCATCATCTCCATGCCTAAGCCCCAGCCAGCCCATCATTGGCCTCTCTACAGTGATGAAGTCTGATCTCCCTCCCTCACTCTGATCCGGCTGGTTTCTCTCTTGCTCTGTGTACACCAAGCACACTGTGGCCTTGGTCCTGTTCCTTCTTTCTGGACTGCCCTTCTCCGGGTGGTACCTACGTCCCTCACTGGTCTGCTTCCCATCTCCATGAGAGATGACACTCTCAGCAGCTTTCCCTGACCACAGGAGACTTATTCCTCATCTCTTCAGGCCCAGCGCTTTCAGCTCCTCCCCCTTTTGGCTTCTCTAGAGGATGTGCCATGTGATGTATCATCCTGCAATGTTTTATTTGCTTTGGCCCACCTCTCCTCACTAGAATGATAAAGTTTTCTTTTGTTTTTGTTCTTCTGTTCACAGTAACCCCCAGAACTTCTACAAAAGTGGCTGGTACATAGTAACAATGTGTACTCAATAAACATTCGTTGAATAGATTTCAACCAATATTACCAGATAAACAATGCCCATTGTTAGCTAGGACACAAGGTGTAGTATTAAATGATGTTGTTGCTACTAGTAGAATGGTGATTATGATGAAAACAATAAACATTTATCTATCTATCTATCTATCTATCTATCTATGAAGCCCTTACTATGTGAAAACAATTTTCCAATATGGACCCACACACACACACACACTCACACACACACACACACTCACACAAAAGAGAGAGGGAGAGAGAGTGCAGGACAGAAAACATCCCACTAGGGAGAGGCTACAATGAGTGCTTGTTTCCTGATGGCATCCTGCTCTCGGAGTGCTACATGGGAGTAGCGTCCCAGAAATAGATGGCATTTATTGAATAATGGTATGGCGCCTGTTTGCTAAGCACTTATGCCGTTATCTCTATTCGTCTTACAACTGTGTGAAGTGGTTTCTATTTTTATGTCCATTTTACAAACCAGTTGGTAAAAGAAGCGGCTATGAGTGCTCTTAGCTCCAGTGCCGGTGCCAGAGGCTGAACACTGGCTAGAACCTGGGCTTGTAACTCCCACAGAAGCTGGCCACGTGCCAGGGCCTATGTGACACCTCTGTGTGAGGCCTGTATCTAGGGCCCAAAGGACACGCTTGGGGCTGTGGGAACATTTCAGCTTCCAGCAGAACTCATTCCAGCCCAGCCTTCCCTTTCCTATTGCTTGGAACTTACACTTCCCCACTCAGCTCTACAATCTTTTACATCCATCAAAGTGCTGTGCTTGACAATTCCAGCTCTCTCTCTTTGTGTGTGTGTGTGTGTGTGTGTGTGTGTGTGTTTGTGTTTGGTTTTTTTGTTCTGTTTTGTTTTGCTTTATCTATACAGTGTTACTTCTATGAGAGCAAGAATCCCAGGCTTATCCTAAAGCATCCGGAATGGTGCCAAGAACACTGTAGACACTTAACATTTTTAATTCCAGCTGATACTTTGATACTGTTTCAAATGAAAGGCCCAAAACTGGGAGCCGAAAGAAATCATATTGAAAGATGTCATTTAATATTTAAATCATATTCAAAGCTCCCTGCTCCCTTTGGGGTTGCATATTCTGATAAAAGAAGATGGAATGGGAGTAGCCATTACCATGCGGCTGTGGGCTGAGGACTGTAGCTAGGCAGCACACAGGCAGGGTGAGTGCACAGGATTCAACTTCGGATCAAACTATCCAGGAAACAAGCAATATTTTCAAGGAAATTTGAATAGGAACAAACTTATAAATGTCCGGTGCAGATACAACACACTTTTAGTCATTCTTTCCAAACAGCAGGGCATAGTGAGTACTGATAAAGCTGTCACGTTGCATTGGAATTATAAATCATTAAGAAATCATCTAAAGGATGTGGGATGGTGTGCATCGTTTCTTTGAAAAAAACAAGTCACAATTTTATATAAAGGTCTTGAGCAGCCATGGATGTTGCTGTCCATGGGGTAGGCCCCGGAACCAATGCCCCCACATTATTGAGTAACAAATGTGATTCCTAAAGCTTAGGCCTTGGGCTGGATGTCTAAAAGTCCCCAGTGATCTTGTTAGAGGACAATTAATCTGTTGTGTATGCCAAATCTACCTCCACTGCTCAGGATATCTGTCAGTATCTAGAGACAATTTTTAACGGTCACAAGTGAGAGGTCACTACAGGAATCTAGTGGGTAGGAGCCAGGCTTGTTACAGACCATCCTGCACACAAGATAGTCTCCACAGCAAAGACTCAGCTAGCCCACAACACAAAGATGCCAACATTGAGAAGCCCCGCTCTGCCACTCATCTTGAGAAGGGAATTCCACTTCTGAGCTCAGCAGGCACTCTTTGCAGATACACATAGAGCCGAGAGCCCTTCCTTCATCCCGAAAAGAAAGCCAAGCCATACTGCTGTGACGGCACACTCGTATTTTCAGAAAGCAATCACCTCCCAATCTGAGAAACTCATGAATAAATTACAGATAATACAAAATAGCATCTTCTCAAAGAGCAATTTTAGCTACAACTTTGATACTGGGTCCTGGATATGCACATGTACACAGCTGATTTTACCTTCAGGGGAGACTGTGTGTGTGGAGAATCTCATGGGGAAGAGGGGAGGAGGTGAGCTCTCCCATAAAAGATCAGCTGTTAACCAGGGACTATAGACTCCCTGCAATGTATGTTGAATCTGGGGTCATGGCTGTGTGGAGCCAAATGTTTGAATGAATAGCCCAAAACTAAACATAATTTCAAATCCTATTATGGAGGAAAAATGACTAGATACACTTTGTATTCAATTTTGCAGTGTATTTTTTTTTTCTACTTAGGTACATTTAAAATGTTTAAAATACTTTTTAAAATAAGAACAATATAACTGGGTAATGGTGGCACAAGGCTTTAATCCCATTACTCATGAGGCAGAGGCAAGTAGATCTCTGTGAGTTCGAAGTCAGCCTGGTCTATAGAGTGAGTTCCAGGACAGCCAGAGTTACAACAAAGAAACTGTGCCTTGAAAAACCATAGATAGATAGAAAGATCGCTAGATACATAGATAGATAGATAGATAGACAGATAAGAACAATATCCAGAATTGACATATATGATCATTCAGAAAGTTAATGAGTAAACCAGAGACACCAGACAGCCAGACAGTTGATCTACAAGTTGAAGAAGGGAGAGACATCCTGTGTAGTTATTAGATACCAAGGATTTGACACTGTGTCTCCTAAATACCTGAAGCATTTACCTTAACTCCATTCAAACTGAACCCATTCTATATCAAAGAGTCAAATGCCAGGACATTTAAGTCTAAATGCTATTTTGCTCTGTGTGGCACAGTAAATGAGTTTGTGTGTGTTGCTTCAGTGAGGACCCTCTTCTGTGCTCTGTCTTCGGGTGGCTATTCCGAGCACCGCACTGGTGTTAGCTAACTGCATGGGTCTCAGCTTTCACCACACATCCCCTACCATTCCAGGGAGGCTTTGCATTCTGAGCACTCTGTGGCCCCACCCCTTTATGAGGAGAAGAAAAAGGAAGAGCAAGCCTAGGTTGAGACTTGGCTCTCTGGAGGATTAGGAGGTGATAAAATGCACAGGAACTGGAAATGAGTTCCCCAGGGGGTAGAATGGCATTGCCAGAAAGAGAGGGTCAAGTTCAGTCCAACAACAGGCAGTGAGCCAGAAGGCACTGTGGAGCAGAGGCCTGGATGTCCAGGGTAGAACCAGCTGGGCAGGCCAGGTAATCGGAAGAAGACGGAATCAGAAATAGCGATCTCCATGGGCATCTACAGCAGAGCCCTTTGGGAAAGGGGTTGCTGAGTCACCTGAACGTCTGCATATTAGCTCTTGATCCAGTTCCTTCCTGTGCCTTTCATCCCCTTCCATTCTGCTTTCGTCACTGGGCACCATGCCTCCCTGCTCTCTCCTCTGACAGGGACTGCCCTGCTCACAAACATGTCCTCAATTCTGCTGCCCCTTCTTGTTTGGGTTATTTGTCCGATTTTGTTTCTTGTCCTAGGTATAACTTACAGTCCACTGCTTATTTCCTATGTTTATTTTCTGAAAGACTGGACATGATAGCAAAACTCACCCCTGCCCTTTCTCATCGCTGTGTGCTGTGATAATTAGTTCCTGTTAGGAACAGACTTTGTACCTTAAGCTGCTTGCTTCCAAACCGGTTCCACTATCAGCTCAAACTTAGCACATCTAATCCCAAACCGATGCCAAGTCTTCTACTTCTAAACATGCCTCCCGCTCTTCATCCTCATTTCCATTCCACCCCTATCATATTTTCTTACGTGACAGTCATTTGGTGTTCGGTACTAGTGGGCAGGCTGATAACTGATCTCACAACCCAACAGCACCAACCAAGGACATCTGAAAATCTATCTTTTGATTCGTTAACTCACACACTTGGAACTCTAGCCTGAAGAATTAATCACATTATGAAAAGAAAACTACATACATAGAATTATTTTTCATCTACAGGCAAGGTAAATACTTAAATTTTTGAGAAATTATTAGGTAAACATATAACGGAATGGAAGCTTGAGTGAGAACAGGGAGAAAACACGCACCGTAGTATCTACAATTCATAAAACTATGCAGCACGGGAGGATGCAAAACATGACTAGAAAGAAAACAATAAGGACACACCGGCAGGAGGCAGGCAGGCACCTCACTGCTTTTCTGCATTGTTTAAACCGGATCACGCCGCCTCCTCTTGTCCTCCTAGAGCCCTTCAGTGTCCTTTTGTTTGGTGCCCACAGCCCACAACTTAACCATGTTTGTTATTCTTTGGTATGGATCCCTCCCACGCTTATCTTACCCTGGTCATTTATCCAGTTGGCTCCTTACTCAAAACCTCACCTCCTACCTTTCTCTCTTCTCATCTACTACAATGGCTACAAAAGCTCAAAGCTCTATGCCCCACCTTTGGAACGCGCAACAGTTCCACGAATACGGATTAACAGGAACCCACAAGCAGACTCTCGGCACAGTTGGCTGATGTTAGTAAACCGTGAAGTAACAAGATGAATGCCCGCTTGTACAGAAAAGGGGAAGCCAGGCTCCCACACAGGTCATCGTGGCAGTGACCTCAGCCTTCTTGCTGCATGGGGACAGTAGCCCCAGCTTTGGCAGGTTGCTTTCTGGTACTTGCATTCTGACTCACAGCTGCCTGAGATCTCTCCTGGCTTTCTGCTGCTAGTTTCCCAGCATCCACTTCGGTTTACATTTTACATGAGGGCAGAAGAGGCAAGACTGGAAAAAACATAGTCAGTACATCGACACTGACAATGAGGCAGAGGACAGTTGACTGCTGAAAACTACACTGGAAACTGACAAGCACAAAGAAGGGAAAAAATGATGGAAGAGGCACCTGGGTCTGTCGAGTAAGGAGACAAAATTGGCACACATCCACAGATGCTTAGGCATGTGCATTCAGATACAGGAAGGTATAATGGTGCACTGGAAACCCTGCGTCAAACAGACTAGACCCCCATTCCCCAGAGCTTAAGATAGAGTTACAAAGAAATAAGTGAAAGAATTAAGTTCACAGGTAAACAAGAAATATGTGTGCTTTCGATGATACAGTTAAAGAATGTTGTTGAGAGGGGGAGACTGCCCTAGTCCATGTGCATGTAGCTCTGCCAAGGATCTTCCTTGGAGATCTCTGAGCCTGCGTCCTTTGTCAGAGAAATGGAAGGGAGGGCAGGAAAGTGAGGAACTGTGGTGCCCGGGGCAGAGAGAAGTGCAGACTGCAGAATTCAAAGGTCCAGGGATGAGCCCACATGTATGTTCTGTTCAACTCACCAAGAAAATTGAAATTATGTTCCATGTATGCTGCTTAATAAAAAGCAGGAGGGAAGGTTGATGGGTATAACTGTAATCCCTGTTCTTGGGATACTGAAGCAGGAGGATCACCAGTTCCAAGTCAGAATAGCTGTATCACAAGATGCTGTGTACACACACATGCAGAGAGAGAGAAAGGGAGAGAGAGAGAGAGAGAGAGAGAGAGAAGGAAGAGGAGGATATTCATGGGGGAAAAGATAAGAAGCAGAAGGACAGAAGAAAAGAAGGAAGGAAGGAGGAGGAGGGAGGAGGGAGGGAAGAGGAAGGAAGAAGGGAGGAATGAAGGAAGGAGAGGGGAGGGAGGGAGGGAGGAGGGAAAGACTGCTAGCATGTAGTCCCGTGGTAGTGTGTGAGCTTAGCATGTACATGGCCATGAGCTCTACCCCTAACACTACCGAAGAAAGAGGAAATTAAGACTTTAATTCAATTTTAACTTTTTTCACCTAAAAATGATTAAAGCAGTTTGTTGCTGAGAATTGACTGGTTCATTGATGATTTTACATGCCAGAAAAGTGCTCTGCCAGGAAGCTATGTCTCCAGCTTCTAAATGTAAGCTTGATATAAAATCATTCTCCACAAAACTGAAAGCATCTCCCAGTTTCCAGGTGCGAAACTAATTTCTAGAGGCATCAGGATGAACTGTGTGCTCTTTGCTGCCGTGGAGCTGGAAGAAGCTGAAAGAGGCTATTACACTAATCATAATAACACCTCGAGGTGAGTAGACTATGGGACATTAAGGAAGGGAAATATTAATTCGATCAGAGATGAATCATCTTGAAAATAATGTATGTCCAGTCTGTCATCTCAAATGATACAGACAAGTGGACTCTGAAACAACCCGAAAATCTAAACCCTGGCAGATCTCCAATGGTGTTGATTAATGGACTTCAATATTCAGAAACCTGTTTCAAACTCTGATTAGGCCACTCTTACCAGGCTTTGGCAGCCATTCTGTTATATAAACCTGAAAACGAATGAGTCTTAGGATATGTCTTCTAGAGTTAAGAAAAAACTCAAGGGAAACACTGAACCGGGACCAACTGTATACACTGGACAGATTCAGATGAGGATGCAGAAAACACGCATTCTTGCTGCTGCACGTTTGATTTTCTTTTTGTTTCTCTGAGACAGGGACTGGCTGTGTAACTGGATCTAGACTTTATTTCCTCACCTGCCCCCTGAACACAGGCAGGAGCCATGGAAGTCATCCATATGTCTCTTCCCACTAAGTGACTGTGTTCGGCCCTTTCTTCCACTGTAGTTTATAAAATCGCAATGAACAGAAGCCAGAGACTTGGGTCTCTGCCGTAGTTCTGCCAAGGACCAACCATGTGAACTGCTACATTTTCCCCCACAGAGCAGAAATGATCAACAATCATTCTAAAAGCTTGGGTGAGTGGAAACTCATATTAACAATTTTCCAGGCCACCATATTTCAAATTTCATAAACAATACCTCCAATTTACTGAAAATGACTGTAATGCCTGGTAATTATGAAGCTACGTAGAGCTGCCTACAAAATAGCTTTGGGGTCTAGGGAAGGCAAGTCTCATCAACTAAGAAATGCAAACACAAAAGTCAGGTGGGCTGTTGTTCAGGAAGTTTACGCCGTTCTCTGGGATGCAGGAGACAATAGACAATCTTGTTCATCATTGTGAGCATCGATGCAACATTAATTCTGTTCTAGAACATATCTTTATTCATACTGGTCATTTTTACTCAGTGTCCAATAAAGTTGATTAAAGTAAATATGGAGTTACATATGGATGCCAAACAAGAGCTTGGTACTTTTTTTTTATAAATTGGAAATGATTTTGTCACTGGATCCAAATTACTGTCACCACAGTAATTACATGCAGTGCTACATAATAATTCTAAGCATAATTGCGGTGGGATTTCCCTGACATGCATTTACTCTCCATCTCCAACATAATTATTATGCACAGATGATGATACTTCATTTTCCTAGTTCTCCAGTATCTCCTTAAGGTGCACAGGTTTTTTGAATATGTGGCGTCTATCATACCTCTCTCACTGAAGGACCTCAACATACGAATGATAGTGACGATACCAATATTAGGTTAATGACCTTAGCTCTGGGAATCCAACCCATTTTACCTGTGAGTTCACTTCATATAAAAATAGACTGGGAATGGTGGTGAAGGGGCAGCTTTGTGACTTGCCTGTAACCAAAATAACTTTCTATGCTCTTGTTTGTCTCGCCCATCTCTTTTGCTATCAGTGAGAGCGACGGCTTCCTGCTCTTCAGTGGGGAGCCCCAGGCAGATGTGGAGGAGATGTCTTCCCCAGCTTCCAGTGGGGAGGAACACACATCATCACAGCCATTGTTCACAGCCATAGCTCTTTGGATTGTGTGGCCAAGCACAGATGCAGGTAACCTTGTCTTCATCTTTCTCCCTTTCTAGACTGGATACTATTCCCTAAAATGTCACAAGACTCTCACAAAGGCAAATGTTATAACCTTTCCTAGACACAAAATCACAATGCATGCATTTTGGACAGAAAGAAAAATTCGATGAGTCGGTAATTAAGTGAAGATCTCTTCAGTTTTGGGATAGTTAATGCTGAGTGTCAGACTATGGAACCCGGGCCGAACATGAGGTTAGATATTCACGTGGAGGGTTCATTTCTTAGAGTTGACTAGCTCCTGTGATAATTTGACTTTGGTTTGTGTATACGTTCAATGATGTGAAGGCCTTAAGAATCAGGACAGGGTTGAGTGGTGGTGGTGCACACCTTTAATCCCAGCACTCAGGAGGCAGAGGCAGGTGTATCTCTGTGAGTTTGAGAGCAGCCTGGTCTACAAAGTGAGTATCAGGACAGCCAGAGCTACAGCAGAGAATCCCTGTCTCAAAAAAAAAAAAAAAATCAAGACAGGGTTCCTGAGGAAGAGAGACTTTTGCAACACAACACAACATAAAAACTTCATGGGAGTGGCAATTCTGCCAGCTTCCTCAACAGGCCCATAATGACCTAAGGCAAATCCTTAGCATCAGTAGACAGACAGACAAATGGACAAGGAGATAGGCAAACAGACATACAGACAGATGCTAGTCATAGATATGTGGATATATCTATATCTATATCTATATCTATATATCTATATATCTATACATCTATATATCTATATATCTATATATCTATATATATCTTTTCAACATCAGCTTCCACATCTATGGTTTCAACCAATTGTGAGCTATAACTACTCAGAAAAGCAATGCACCTCTTACCAAGAATGCCCACCCTTCTCATTCTTTTTATCATTCCAAAAAACAACAGTACAGCAATTATTTAAATAATATTTGCATACTTATTAGGTATTATAAGAAATCTAAATGTGACCTAAAGTATATAGATGGATGTGAGCAAGTTATATGCAAATGCTATACCACTCTATATATGAGACTTAAGTATCTGAGGATTTGGGTGTCTATGAGGGTTTCCAGAACCAAATCACCAAGCATACAGGGAAATATATGTGTGTGTGTGTGTGTGTGTGTGTGTGTGTGTGTGTATGGTTCTGATCTGTTTAACTCTGGCTAATATAATTTTATTCAAAACATTGAACAAATTAGGATTCTTTTTCAGAACAATACATTAGACTCTTTGTAAAGCATTGATGGTTTGTACTGATCCACCAATCGTTCTGGTGGATCAGTACAAACTGATTTCCAGTTGATTCTGTTGATGGTCAAACACATTCAACAGAATTAAGTCACTCTTTATGAACAGGATAGTATAATCACATTCTATGTGTAATAATTACTGAAAAAAATTAGGAGGTATACTACAATATCTAACTAGTTATGCTCAGAAAACAGCTATTCCTGTTAAACATTACTATCTTCCAATTTAAAACTGCATTTAAATATTTGCATAAATAACAAGTGAACCACAACATCTACAATTTTAGATCAAAGCCGTCTTCTAATTAAACTTATAAATGCTGTGTTAAAATATTAATGCTTTACATTTAGCAAGTCAATATCAGATGAGGCATTATAATACAGATGTCAAATTATTTTTAATTGTTTGTAAAAAAATAATCTTACAGCAAGCCCAGTCCTGGGGGCACTTGGATACTTACTAATTGCAGAGTCGTAGGAAGTAGAGTTGTGCTCACCCCTCATGAAGGGATACGGGGACAGGTAAGCATGTGTGCAATTCTTGGATGGTGGCTGATTGGCTAGGAGGAAGAGCACAGCAATAGTGTACATTACTCAAGGGTCAGAGATGACGCATGCCTAATGGAAAAGAAACCCAGGAACCAGGGACACACAAGCAAAACAGAACTGCTAGCCTATCAACAAGCTCAGAGACACACCAGAAGAGGAATATTCTACTGAAAAACATGGAGAACGTAGAATAAGGGTTTTATAAAGACATCTAGAATTCAGTGGAAGAAACATAAATTCTTACAGGGCCCTGAACTTGCAGGCACGATGCTGTACCCATCTCCATATGGTCTTTCTATCAACAGTATGCCTGGCACAAGGAGATGCTCAAAAATGTTTGTCTTAGAAATCTAACAAAGTCGGGTTTGATCTTGACTAGTACAGACTCACAGAAAGTTTCCTCCATATCCCTCCTGATGTCAGGGGAAAGATACAAATGATAGAACACTCGAATAAAAATTCAAACAAAATTTTAGCATTTAAGAAAACCACAGGAGTACCTTTTATGTCCTGTTAAAACTTAAAATTTGTCCTATGTGCACTTAGATTTCAAAATCTAAGTCTGTATTCTGACAGAGGTCAAGATGCCTGCATAAGGTTGTCACTCAGAGACTTGATCTGGTGACAAGTTGTAGTACACAAAAAGATTGGGGGGCAGGGGGGTGACAGGAAAATTTTAAAATAAGACTATAATCTCATCCCTCCCCAAGATTTAGGATAATAACTAGTTTGTTTCTTATTGTTGACGATAATAAAAAGACTGCTACCTATTTTTAGTGAATTTTTTTTCAAGGATAAATACAGCAGAAGAAATACAGTTCAAGAAATGCATCATAGTCTTTAAAAAGGAATATAAATTCTCCTATAAAAATACAAACATCAAAAGGAAGGCATTTCTTGATATTGCCTACAAATTTGGGTGAAGCCCAACTAAGTCGGCTTTCATCCATTACCACTGGTAATTAAGTTTCATTACAAAAAAAAAATAGATTTAAAAAATCTTTTAAGCCATGAATATAAAATAATACCTCTATTTCTGGGCTTTTGTATTTGAATTTTCAGTTTATAGCCAAATGAATTTGCAAAACACTTATTTGAAACATAGCAATAATAGGCACTTGCAAAGAAACTAACATAGACAAAAATCTGCTTTGTTTATTAGAGACAGTATATTTTAAATATGGGCAGAGAAACAGCAGGTACTCCAGTTTTATTATAAATATTCAGACTCTTTCTTCTATGAGAGAAGAGAAATTATTCCTAGAGACATTTCTCCTGGAAAGGAATCTTTTTATGACCCTTTTTGACGCCATCATACTGAGACTACACAATTAGGAATCCAATCCACTTGAATGTGATAAATAAGAAGCTGTTTGCTTTTGTCTCCGACAAAGGGGACAGAACAAGGCCAGCTGCACTTACTGTACCAGAACTTCCAGATGCTGGAGTCATTCTCTTCCACGATGCCATTGAACCAGCATCTCCAGAAGAACCCTTCATGATGGAAAGTGATGTTCTCTATCTGCAGAGATGACAAGTGACCCCGTTGTCAAACCTGGGAGTGTAATCAACTTCTCTACCTCTTAATGCCTATGATCCCCAATAATGATGATCACTAGCTCCCAACAGAGCTAGTGCTGCCCTCCATACTGCTGCCCTCATCGCTACCTACTTCATTGATATTTGAAGGAAAACACGCACATTCTGTTCACCTGAACACCTGCCCACTTCAGTTGCGAGAAGCCAATAATCCGATCCAAAAGCTACCAGGAACAGCAAAACCCCCAAGGCTCCAAAGAGAGCCCCAAAGAAAATGGCAACATTTAGTCTCATTTTCCAAATGGCTGGTTTCCTTTCAAATAAAATAATGAACTGTAAGCAGTCGACTTCTCAATAACAACGGCAAAAAAAGAATGGCCCTTGAGTCGGCAAGAGCCCGGGAGCAGGTCCTCCCCTGAGCCGCGGTGGCTTCTCATTTCCACCCTGTCCCTTTGCTCTCCCTGGAGGGGCTCCAACCCAGCAGCTGAGAATGACTGGTTATTTTAAGATACTGATTGAGAAGCTTTCTTTCTCCCATGGGGATCAAAAAATAGCTGACCTTCCCCTGACTATAAAGAGACGAACCCGGGCAGGAGCGGGCTAGGATTATTGTGGTCGCTGTTGGCCTATCCATACAAGCGGAGTGGAGAGGGCACTTCTGAGGAAAACGTGGGTTTCTGGCCTCCTGCTTGAGAGTATGGAGAGGTTCCTGTTAGGCTAAAATGAGCATGACAACCTTGTGAAACTTGAATGGCTTTCAGAAATGTAAAGCATCACTACCCAGAGCCACAGAGAGCTCTCATAAATAAATAAATAAATAAATAAATAAATAAATAAACAAACAAACAAACAAATAAATAAATGAAGCAATAGAATTTGTACTTAAACTTTTAATTATTTGTGAACCTTCAGAGGAAACCTGGGTTTGGTTTTGGTTTAGAACTTATACATTCAAATGGCATCTAAAAGGTTATACATATAACCATGGCAGTAGAAGTCCTGAACCAACAGCAGTTAATGTTATTCAGCAGCCCATATGCACATAAAAATCTGTTGCTTGGTGGCTCACAAACCAGTTTTGTTTTAAGTAAGTATCCCAAAGCTGAAGTGATGAAAACAAAATCCCAAAAGTATGTTTTTCAGATTTCTTTTTACTCCATCTTTAATCTGATTTTCTTAGAATATAACCCAAGCCTGTTATCCATACAGATCATACAAAGGAAACTACTTTGTTTCTTTCAGCCCTGGTCTTTTACAATTCTCTTGCTTTTAATACGCCAGTGTATTTTTTTTAATGTATGCATGCGGTGTTTAATAACTCGGACTGTCCATTTGGCTGTCGTCTCATTGTTTCTCAATAAGAACACGGTGGTCCCTTCAGTAACCTAAGGAGACATCTGTGGCCTGCCAGCTTCCTTCACCCCTTCTGATGATAAGTCTGTGAGTGAAAAAAAAATCCTTAGAAAGGATGAATGGTCCTCATTGCTTCTTCTTGAACTGAGGTCTCCAAAGGCCATGAACAGTAGGCTCAGGCCACCATCACTAACGGGAAGGTCAAACTGATCTGAAAGCTCATCCGAGCTCACCCTCACCTAATGCTCACATTGTCATAAGACTCCAGCACCATTTGGCTATGGCCTGTCTCCCCTGTTTCCCCTGCATCATCTGAGATCATCTGTAATGGCCAAACAGCTCTGCTTTGCCTTATACTGTGCCCCAAACTGTAACTTAGGGTTCAGTGATACCAGTCCCACTCTGTTCCCTGAGATCACACAGTCCAAGTTTAAAGCCCCTCTCATGAGATAGAACTTCCAGGTACTTTATAATCACTTCTTTTCTCCTTAAACCATAGTCTCTGGTCCAATCCCAAATACAGTCTTGGCTTTTCTAAGCCAATTATTTGTTCCCTTGAGCATCTTTAGACCATTGTGGCTTCAAATATCTCTGAGTTCTTCCCTACACTTTACAGGCACATGGTTGAAGCAAGGCATGCCAAAGTAAACATAACCACACACATATAGGTTTTGTGTTCTCTGGCAATATGTTCTGTTGGGGAAGTTTATTTATAGTTATGTTTATGTAACTTTAAGATAACTGTTTTGTATATTTCTGGGGAAGGGCTGCCTATGCCTTGGCAGTTTGTATTATCTGCAGGTGCTAACTTTTTGTAAATCTGTGATAAGGATGTTTGTTTCCACTTGACCTGCACCTGCTCAATACTTTCTGGCAAAGCCATTGTGGTTCAGAGACCTCTGTGTGAAGAGCAAAGTTGCTATGGAAGAATTCTTGTAGTCCTTCTTCCACCGTCTCAGGCAACAAAGAGAGGACACTCCCCTTGAGCCTTGAGCTCCTCCACCATAAAGGTGACATAGCTCAGCTGCTAAAGGATTGTGGGATGAGAATAAAGTACAGGTTTCCTTTGCCTTTTGTAACACCTGAGGAGATTCTGTATCAATAAAAACTCTGGGGATCAGATGATCGGGGTTCTGCTATGCAATATGGCGCTTGGCATAACATAGAAGCAGTTCCTTCTGCTGTGTCTGGAAGGCTTGCATCTATGAAAGTGTCTTCTTGGTGGAGCTGCACAATAGCTATCTGCTGCAATGCTCCATTAGCCAGCCAGGTGGGCCCACCTTATCACAGGGATCCTCCCACAAACAAGAGTGAAACCCCTGGCTTGAGTTTGCTGAAGGCTTATGTGTGCGGTCACACCTGTTTAGAGTTCATATTGCATCTGCCCTAATATGTCCGGAAACACTGTTTCCCTGCGGTCACCCTCCACCTCTGCCTCTTACAGCCTTTCTACCCATTCTTTCTCAATGATCCCTGAGCTTTGGAGGTGGGGTTTTGTGACACAGCTGTCCCACTTAGGGCGGAGCACTCTGCTGTCACTTATCCTAGGCATCTTAACCAGTTGTGTGTCTTCGTGTTAATTGCCTTCTACTGCAAAACAAAGCATCTCTGATGAGGTCTGCGAGCTACACCAGTCTATTGGTGTAGAGATGGGAGCTGAGAGGGTGGTTCAAAACATTTATTAACAGTGGTATATTGACTCTAAAGTCTGTGAGCTCCCTAGCCATGGGTTCTTGGCCAGACTTACAACACCAGGCACAGCTTCCTCCTGGAGAGCTGGCATTAAATTCAAGCAGAAAGCAGTTACCATTACCCCTTACCCAGCCTTGAACCCTGCAAACTATGGTAATAGTTGGCCTGGCAAGATACACCCATGGGTACAATAGTGGCATAGTTAATGACTCTTGTGTGATGCCCTCCTTCCCATGTGGAAGGATTACCATTGGATGGAAAGCAGTTTGCAGAGGAAGACCAAAAGCTCTTTGTCACCTGGGCTTCATTAAAGTGTGCATGAGAAAAGTCTGCAAACCACAAATGGGAAAGGCAGGTGATATGTAAGGTCCTGTAGGGACTATATGCCTTATGGCCCAGTGCTTTCCTGGGGTCTTCCATCAGCTCACTAACCTGCTCTCATTCTTCTATGTTCTTTTTATTTTTAATAGCATGCACCCTCAGTGTAACCCTTCACCTGGAATCTGGTGTCCTCTGAAGTCAGGATGGGCATGTCTTTCCTTTTCATTATCTCCTGCTGTGGGCTTCCTCCTGCTCCTCTAACCTCTGTGCCTATCTCAAAAGGCTTTTTCTCCATCTTCCCTCCAGAAGGTGCTAGAACTTTCAGCTTGTTTTATTAATTTTATTAATTTCCTCTGAAACGCTAATGGAATTGTCCTTGAGCTCCTTTCTGAGTCCATATTAAAATGCTTTTATTAGCAGGACCAAGTACTTGAAAGGAGACCTTGGTTCCCCGTACCACCTCCACATCATAAGCGTTTTAAAGTCCTCTTCACAGACATCCTGTGGCTCGGGTTTTGTCTTTCTGTATTTCTAACACCTGGCACGAAAAGGTATGGCTCAACAAATCCTTAACTGTCCATCTTACTGATACGGACTAGAATTGATTTGAACACTGCCACCTGCTGGCCATAGCCAATATTACATTCTATTGCTTGCTGTGATTGGTGGGGATTTTTACATCATTTGAACACACCTCTAGCAAGGGTTCCAGACTCCTCCATTCAGTAATTCACACTCGTCTCCATTGAGTTGAGGGTCAGCCTAGTAGCTCACACAAAGGAAGTTATATTACAAAACTACGTTTTCACTTTTGAAAAACTATTACCTGCCTAGCCAGGGCAGAAATGGTTAGAATCAAGGATTGAGGCCCATCCTCAATAGGTCAATTAGACAAGTAATAGAAGCAGAAAGAGGAGGTTTATTGAATGCAGCCACACTGGGAAAAGGAAGAAATGCAGTTCCAAGTATATCTTACCAGCCCTGACAGAAGATTAAAGGCAAGGATTATGCATGGCTGAGTATTCCTGGTGAACCCGTGGCCAGCCCCTTGGTTGTCCTAGGTCTAATCTCCCCTGGAAGGTGTCTGGCAATGTGTCAGAACACTGTGAAATCCCTTTATGGGAGACAGGTTCTCCTCTGACTGGGCCAGACTACAGATTTTGCCTCCTCTCAAGGTGAGATTCCTTGGGGAAATCCAATTTCTTTTTTCTCTTTATCAGTTTTTTTTTTTTTTTCAGAATTTTATAAGAGGTAGTATTTTCATCGTGCTAAAAGGTAAGAGCCATGCTATTTCAGGAGAAAAGCCATCGTCAGTTTTACCCAGATGTGACCCCTACAAGCCGTAATGATGACTTACCTCAAAAGATATGCCAACTGGAGCAGTAGTTACACAAACGTTACGGGAGTAACCAAGTACTTTCTAACTGATCGATGGTTCACGTCATGAAATGGAACTGTTAACAGAGTCAAGAATCCACAGCTAAACAAGTCATAGGCTCCAGGGGAGAATCTAATATTACTATTCTGTTAAATGGTAACAGTATTAAAACTACTAATGACTTTTGCTATACCAATAGAACAGTTAATCTCTCTCAACTCTTATTAAAGAAATGTTTACTTGCAGTAGATGGCCATTGGCATAGAACTTTAACTGTCTACTGTGCCATTAATAAGAGACCATGGAGTGTTCGGTCCTAAATGGGATCAACGTATGTATCCCACCCTCTTCTCTTAGGGCTCAGGAATCTTCATGGAAGTGTGTTTAGAAAGATAATAAGAGCAAAAGATGACCGATAACATCAAGGAAGCTTTGTTTCCTATATACAGACAGTTGCAAATGAACTCACGGTGATTTGACAGCATGCTCAAGACTCATGTAAAGATCAAGCAAGGCAAATCCCAGTGTGGAGTGGGGAAGGTGAACACAAAATTCCCCGCTAGCTGAGGTGCTGTGAGCATTTGACAGCTGATGAGAAAGGGAAAGTCAGCTTTCTTTAGTGGCCTGAGTCCCAGTAGGTCAACCACACTCCAGAGTGTGCCCTACTCCCAAGAGTTGTTGGGTAATACGAACTGGATTTAAATGGTAAAAAAGAAAGAAAGAAAACTCAAAGTTGAGAGAGTGTAAAGAGGGAGGCTATGGGAAGAGTTGGAGAGAAGTGAATATGATAAAATGTGTTGTATGAAATTCTCAAAGAATTAATATATATTTTTCCAGGTGAATACCAGCCTTATTTCTCCGTGTTCTATGACTCGAGTATGTGTTGTCTTCGGTAAGAGGACCTTATCATATATAGTTATGGAGGGTAACTAAGAACACTGACAATTCCCTGTAACATTGAAGGGTCTATGGAACCTCATAGAGATAACCCATTCTTTTTTGTTTTTGTTTGTTATCCTGCTTTTTGCAGTAGAGGAATCACTGCCCCTTTATACAGCAACTCCACTTAAACTCTTTTTATATGTCTGTATATATTTTAGGAAGCTTCTACAAATGTAAGTTTCCATATGATTCTTTTGAAAGGTCTTTAATGATAGTTTTTTCTCCCCATATTCCATCCTCTACCCTGCTCTCTCATCTCCTTCCCGATTTAACCCTTCCTACTCCGTTATTTATTCCTTGTTAACTGTTTGTTCCACTATGCTCTTTCTCCCCTCCCTTACGTGCTTGCTGCCCATGGCCTCTTACTAAATTCCTGATCGCAATGGGTATTGCAAAGGAAACACACATATCTCAAGATTCAAAGCTAACATCCACAGATGAGAGGGTTTGTCCTTCTGTGCCTGGGTGGGCTTGCTCAGAACGGCTCTTTCCAGGCCCATCCACTTACTTGCAAATTTCATAGTTTCATTTTTCTTAAGAGTTGGGTTAGATAGTCCATTGTGTAAATATATCAAATTTTCCTTATCAGTCCATCCATTGATATCTAGGTTGATCCAAATTATTCTATGGAGGTACGGTAATAAAACTAGCATGAACAACAACAATAACAAAAAAAAAACCCAGACACATTGATCAATGGAATACAATTGGGAGCTTACAGATAAGTCCACACTCTTATAATCACATGATTTTTGACAAAGAGGCCAACAGAATACATTGGAGAAAAGATAGCATCTTTAGTAAATGGTGCTGGTCGAAATGGATAGCAACACACAGAAGAATGAAATGAAATTCTTATTCGCATTACAAAAAACTCAACTGCAAATGTATCAAGGATTGTAACATAAGACCTGAAGCCCTGATTCTGATAGAGGACAACATAAGGAATACACTTAAATTTCTAGGTGCAGGAAAAGGCTTTCGGATCAGGACCCTGGTAGCACAGAAATTAAGACTATTAATAAGTGGGACCAGATGAAACGAAAGGGCTTCTCTGTAGAAAAAGACACCAGCATTTCTGAAAAAGAGGTAGCCTGCAAAACGGGGGAGGGGGGGGTGATCTTTATATCTGATGGAGGGTTATGGAAAATATTTAAAGAATTCAAATAAATAAACATCAAGAAAACAAACATCACAATTTTTTTTTAAACTGGGCATGGCATTAAACAAAGAGTTCTCAAAGATGAAATACCAATGTCCGAGAAACATTATTTAAAAATGTTTAACACTCTTAGGCCATTAGTGAAATGCAAACTGAAACTACTTTGAGATTTCATCTGACCCTGCTCAGACTTGCTAAAGATAAAACAACAAAAGTAAATGACAATAAACATCGGCACGTATGTGGGAAAGGGGGACACTTATTCAAAGCTGGTGGGAATGCAAATTGGTGCGGCCATTTGAAAATCAGTGTGGGGTTCTTCAAAATCTAGAAATTGATCTACCCAGTGACCTAGGCTGTATCATGCCTGGGCACATTTGCAAAGGATTTTGTACCCTATTATAGAGGTACCTGCCCACCCATGTTCATTTCTGATCTATTCACAATAGCCAGGAAATGGAAAATCCAGTGTTGTAGAAGTATATTTTTAGTTGTGTTTAAAATAATTGTTTTTGTGCACTGTTGGAAAAAGGGATGCATAGGCCTTGGCATTTTGTATTGTGTGCAGGTGTTAGCTTTCTGTGAGGGAGGTTTGATTGCTAATGATCTGTGTATGGTATCAGCAGACACCTAAGGAATTCTGAATGAATAAAAACATCTGATCTCAGACACTTTGCTTCCACTGTTGAATATGGCATTGGCCATGATGGTAATTCCATCTGCTGAGGTCTGGCAGAGCTTCCACCTATAAAAATGCCTCCTTGTCTCTTTGCTGAGCCATCACAGTAGTGTACTACTGCAAATTGTGCCTGCAATGTGGGGCACTGACATCATGCCAGCTAATTCAATGTGGAGATAAGAAAGAAGAGAAACTCCAGTTCTCACAGAGTCCAGTAGAGTATGCTCAGGGAAGCTACCAGAGGATAGAGATTAAGGTATTAATTAAAGACTCCTGGTAGAAGAGGAGAGCGAGAAAGAAAAAAAGCCTCTATGAAGAGAAAATGTGAAATTAATAAATAAATGAGGGGAAAAAAATCTCTGAAGTGAAAGCCACAGGATGGAGGCCCTTAGAGATAAAGAATTCAGCTGGGAGCAGGAAAAAGCAAGTTTCTTACTGCTTTTCCTGATCATGGTGCCAACACTCCCTTCTTCTGCTGGTGGTGGCATGCTGTTTCACAAACTGAGTTTTCTGATAGCTGCATTGTTATGTGTGTGAAGCTCAAGATGTTGTGTTTGAGATCTTTGGAAGGAGTTATATGTTTCCCCTTAGTGGTGGTGAAAAAAAATCGCCAAACCACCAGAATGTTTTAATCAGAGATTCTTCCCACTGGCCCAGGACACCCTGCTGTTGTGGAAGCCACAGATTAGAGTCAAAAAGCTTCTTAGTTAAAGTGAACAGGTTTTTTGTTTGTTTTTTCTTTTTTCTGCAAACCTGTCTGCAAAAGGTCCTGATAAGACACTTCTGCTACAGTGATGAAAACTCCATCCCATGAGGGAACACTTACTGCAGACAAAATGATCAGTTATCTTTTCCAGCAAACCAAACTCTCTTAAAACCTGGAAAGTGTTTCCTAAGGGTCAGCACACTGTTTTCCAGCACTAGCCAAGGTTGCGTCTTATGCTGGTAGCTGAACTTGGTACTGTAAGAGTCACCCAGGTGGTGCTGGTTTTGAAGGCATGAAGGGGTCAAGGAGATTTGCTGAGGCTTGGCACTATGAGAGGGCAGGAGAGACCATTGGTAAAATTGCAGCTTCAGTTGTACTTGAAGGCCCAGATGAAGGGGTCATGTAAAGAAGTTGAGGCTTGGCACCATGAGAGCCCAGGAGAGGCTATTAGTAAAGGTGCGGCCTCATTGGCAACTGAAGGCCCAGATTGAAGGGGTTGTGTAAAGAAGTTGAGGCTTGGCCCATATAGAGAGCCTATGAGACACTATTGGTGAAAGTACAGCCAGTTGCAGCAAAGGACTGCAGCAGTTTTTGAGATGCCAGTACATGTGATTTCTGTTGAGGACAGATGAAGTGGGGAACAGACCCTCGGGTGAGAGGGTTTGTATTACAAGGTTTCATACAGATCTGGGTAGGAGGTAGGATGTGTCCAATATTTTCATAGGAGGTGCCAGAGACTTTGATTTCTTATTCCCTTCATTTGGTTTTTCTCCACTGCAGCCTTTCATTTCCCTGGAAACCACTTCGTAAGAAGAGTCTCTGCTTTACACCCCTCTTACTTACACACTTTTAATACACCAGAGTTCTGCTGATTTTTTCATGAGATATTCAGAAAGTAGAAAAATGGTCTGTAATCCCTTGTTAAAGTTTCAGGGGATTAAAGCCCTTGGGCTGTGCCATTAGAAGCTGTGTATGTGTGTGTGTGTCTGTGTGTGTGTGTGTGTGTGTCCCCACAATATATATATACCAGAATGCCATTCTGTCAGTCTGGTGGTCTAGACGCCCCCTTTCCAGTCTGCCTGACCCGATCCCCTTAATGGCTGGGATTGCTTAGCACCAGTGGTGGGCAGGAATGGGGGAAGGGACCTGGGGTCAAATGGGAACATCTGGTAGGGCTGTGCTGAGAGCTGGGCAGGATAATAAAATTTACCCTGGGACTTCCATTCAGGGATGATCAAAGTCACTTTATTTCGAGGGCGTAGGTGAATATATCAGGCGGGTGCAGAAATGGGGAGACGGGTAGCCAATCTGCCAAACACTTGCTCAGACCTTGCTAGGGTATGCACAGATGCAGTGATGCACGGGGGAGGGGCCCGCAGCTTTTCTTCTGTTTTGATAGCAGGAGCAGTTTGCACCCTCAACCAGCCATTCGAGGTTTTAACCCGTTTCCATGGCATAGCACCATTCCTTGGGTCTTGTACCCTTTCCCTTTTCAGACTTCTAAGCCAGAACTTACTTACCAAGTAGGTTAGGTTGGCTGGCCAGCCGAAGCCAGGGATCTGCCTCTTTTGTCTCCCAGCACTGAGATTCTAAGTGCTCACTTCCAAGCCTGGTTCTTGGGGTAGGACTCAGATCCTCATTCTTGCTTAGCAAGCTCTTCAACAGCTGAGCTACCTGCCGAGTTCTGTCATAGGATGTTTTCTTAGCATATTTCCTTCCTCTTATGTGAAACCGAAAGGTTAAAGGAATCTCAAGCTGTGGGATTTTCCTCTTCTCAGGCTCTCTCTGGAAGAATAGCCTTTGCTATAGAAAGTATTCCAGACATATTTCAAATGGCCAAGTTAGCCTCCCTAAATGTGTTTTCCTTTTTTTTAAAGATTTTATTTCTATTTGCATGTGTGTGTCTGTCTGCAGCATGCATATAAAGGTGCTCTTAGAGGATAGAAAGTAATGTTGGATCCCTTGAAGTTTCAGGTGGTTGTGAGCAGCCTGATGAGGGTGCTGAGAAGAAAACCTGGTGTTCTGCAAGAGACCCAAGTGCTTTTGACAATCTCTGTGGATTTGTTTTTAAATAATCATTCTACAGGAAAGAATATTTTTCTCAGCTCTTCACCATAAAAACATTGTGGGGCTTGGTAATAAATCCCACAAAAGTACAAGGCTACCCTAATATAGAATCCTCAAAGACAGTTTTCTTTCTTTCTTCTTTCTTTCTTTCTTCTTTCTTTCTTTCTTGCTTTCTTTCTTTCTTCTTTCCTTTTTTTCTTTCTTTCCTTTCTTTCTTTCTTTCTTCCTTTCTTTTTTCCTTCCTTCCTTCCTCTCCCCCTCTTCTCTCACATCTTTAATCCCAGCACTCAGGAGGCAGAGGCAAGCGGATCTCTGTGAGTTCAAGGCCAGCCTGGCCTTCAGAGTAAATTCCAGGACAGCCAGAGTTATGACAGAGAAACCCTGTCTCAAAAAAAAAAAAAAAAAGACAGAAAAAAAGGAAAGAAAGAGAAAGAGAGAGAAATATATTTACCATTACCCCCATTCCCTTTCTTTCTTCCAACTCTTCCCATGTCTCCCTGTCGTGACCCCTCTCAAATTCCCAGCCACCACTTCTTTAATTCAGACACACACACACACACACACACACACACACACACACACACACACGCCTCAGTCCATTCAGTGTCTGTCTTTGAGAAGACAAGTTCTCCTGCTCTCAGCATCCCTAAGTTGCCTGTAGTTCATCTAGGGATGAGATCTCCCATTCCACGTTAGTACGTCTCCTGGTGTTGTCCTTGTCCAGATAGAGTCTAGGCAGCCATATTTGTGAGGTATCATGTGGTATCATGAAGCTTTCTTGTCAGTTCTTGAACATATAATCTCACAGCAGATTGCCTGGTCCTCCACCCTTACACCTCCTTCCCACCTCCTTTTCTTTGAGGACCCCTCAGCAGGGCTTGTGCTGTAGATGTCTATGGGGTTGGGCATCTCATGGCCAGTTGTTATCTTTATAACCAGTTGCTGTTTTCTTTAAAGGTCGCTGTAGCAAAAGCAGCATCTTTGTTGAGGGTTGGGAGCTATGTTTATCTGTGATAATTATTTAGAATGCATTTAGGAACTATGCTGGTCTAGTAGAGGGGTAGGAGCAGGTTATCCTCTAAGATCCAGAACCTCACTAACCCCAGATAGAGGACTAGGGTCACTCTAGTGTGGGTTCACCTCCAGTCTCCAGGACTTCATCAGATCACCTTGTTCATGCTAATTAGTCATTGCAGCAGCTTCTACTCCACAGAGCTTGGCTGCAATCCTGTCGGTCTTTCTCAAGATTTCCAGGTGGGGCTTGCCCTGCAACACACTTCTCTGATAAAGCTGTGAGAAATTGTCCTTCTTTATTGTGCTGGTTTCCTTCTTTTGTTGCAGAAATGAAAGTGGAACTTCCCAGATCTTTGAAGTGTTGGAGCAGAATCCAGAAGTCCTCCAATTTTTTAGAGAATGGGAGCATAGAGCATGTATTCCTTTTGATCTGGCTTTTCACTCAACATAATTATGTTGACACATCCATGCTTTTATAGGAATTCAGAGTTCCTGATTTTTATTGCTCATGGCACTCAATTTTATAGGTCTTCCACCTGTGTTCATCCATTCAAAGTTGATGAGTATTTGGGTTGCTTCCAGGATAGGCCTGCTACAAATAAAGCTTGTATGGACATTTGAATATACAAGGCCTTCTTTATGTGTATGCGTCTGTGTCTTTGGAGTAAACATATCAAGCTATAGTAGCTGATCATGTGACAGGTGTGTTTCTAAGCTTAACTTTCTAAGAGAAAATTTCTCACTTGTTTCCCAAGCTGGTTTTGCCATATTTCATCTACATCAGCATCATCTCAAATCCTCCCAAATCTATACCAATTCTTTTAAATTTTAATAAAACAAGTTGTCAATGTGGTATGCTCTAAATAAGAATGGCTACTGTAAGTGTTGGAGGGTCATTAAGAGCTTGTAGTGGTTTCATAGAGTTTGGCTACCAGAACCCAAGTCAGGAGGCTCTTGACTGCCTGTAACTCCAGCTCCGGGACATCTGACATCCTTCTTTGGCTTCTGCAGCCACTGACACACACTGTGCACATATATACATATATTCAGACACAGAAAGACCATAATTAAAAATAAAATCCTTTAAAAACTGAAGAATACCTATTAGATATTCAAACTTCTGTCATGTATTTATCTTGGTCCTTTAAATTATTTCTTGGCAACATTTTGCAGGGTTCAGGTATCTGTTATGTCTCTTTAATTTGACCCTATAACTAAAACCTAAGTTAGAAATCCTGATCTGGTAGTGCCTGTCTTTCCAACATCTGAGGATTAAAGGCAGAACGATGAAGAGTTTGAGGCAGGCCTGGGATACAAAAAATAAAATCAGGAAAATCTAGCGTAATGTAATTTCATAGATGCCAGTAGAAAACATGACAACACAGAGTCAGAGACAAAAGGCAGTTCTTTACAACGCAGCCAGCAGCATGGACACTGCTGTACTTATGCATTGCCTGCCTCTCTGCTGCATCTGTGAGATCCAGCAGACTCTGGGGGATGCTGCACATGCCGTGGCCTGCTCACAACTGAGCAGCTTGCAGCCATGGGAACCCAGCACCTTTCTAAACAGGAAGTCAGCTTTCTCCCTGATGTAAGCAGCTAAGAACCTCAAAACTGCTCATTATAGGGGTGAAAAGTTGTACCTTTGCTATTTCTGTGTATGCCCACTGTGTCGATGAGCTCTATAAAGCCAAGAGGGTCTGCACATTTCTGTCAGTTTCTCTCTACTCAATTTTCACTGATTTTTGTCTTTAAGCTCCACTGTTTAATTGCACACATGGCTCAAACTGCATGTTCACCTAGTACTCTGTGGCTTTACCTCACTCACTTTGTTAATTCTACTGGAATATTTTTATAGATTTCCTAGAACTCGCTACATTTACTATGTTTTATTTCTACTGAGATTGGGGGGGGGGGGGGAGTGTCTTTCTCTTGCTTATTTCACTCACCTGGAGCACTGAAAAAACTCCCTGGGAAGCCACCAGTTGGAATGCCTGTGGAAATAGCTTGGAAACACTTGCTGGGCACTGGGAGGATGGGAGCTCACTGGGAAAACAGCAGGCATGTCTGTAAAACATGCGGCCTGCACGGTGCTACTGAAAGTCACTAGGGGCTAAAGACCACCATAGCCTTGCATTCTTCTAGCTCCCCACATGCAAGGGAGATGCACCTCAAGTGCAGTCCCTGGCTCATACTGTGCCCACAGCACCACCTGTTGGCCAAGTTTAGCACCACACCTCTCTATAAAGGTGAAAGGGGTGGGTTCAAGCGGCAGTATCACAGCAGGGCAAGAGGGAATCTCATCTGAGCTGAGGATAAAAATTGATGAACGTCACAGCCTGTCTTTTGTCTACGAAGCTGCCAAATACATTCTTTAGTTACCTCTTTTTCTTTTTCTTTTGTTTTCTTAACACGGGGTATCACGTAGCCTAGGCTGGCCTCATATTTGCTATGTTACTAAGGAGAACTTTGGACTCTTTTAAAGCGTGTTTTCTAGCTAATTATATGCATTAGCTGATCTCATTTTTGGCATTTTCTTGTGTAGTTTGGTCATATTTACTCAGCTGCCACCGTCTCTTGTTCCCCCTCACGCTTCTTTTGATCACATTTCTCATTCCAACTACTTCCTTCTACGTGTCTTTTATAATCTGTATTCTTAATCCTCTTTCCTCTACGTCCGAAATACTGAGATGACAGGTGTGCACCACCCCACATGTATTCACCTTTGAGTTCTACACAACTCTGAGTATGTGCTTTACAAAGGGCGCCGATCTCAGTGCCCGTTAGTGTCTATGTTAACTAGTCTTCAGCTTCAGTCTCCCACCCGTCATCAAACTAAAGTGGAGCTCCACACACTTGTGTATAGAGCTATATTAGGAAAGAGGAAACAGAAGGAAGCCATTACCTTCTATAAATAAGAGTGGGTGTATAATAAACAGATTGGAAATGTTAACACTAACAGTTGTCACTTCTGTACCTGAACACGAGGGCATAGTCAATATCTAGAGCTTATTTCCATGCTTTGTATTTCACTTGACCACAGCCAAAATGTCATATGGTTAGCATTCTTTAGTTCATTGAGCCTTTGTTCATGAAAGGCATGGTTCTCAAATCCTTCTGCTACTTTCATTAGAATTGATTAGTGAATGTGTGTGTGTGTGTGTGTGTGTATGTTCATATGTCACATGAGTGTACATATACATGTAGAGACCAGATGATATAACCTAGGATGCTGTTCCTCAGGGTGCCATCTTTTTCTATGACAAAGATTCTCTCTGGCCTGGAATTCACTAAAGAATCTAAGCTGGCTGACTGGACAGGAAGCTCCAGGCATATTCTCCCTGTCTCTTCCTCACTAGCACTGGGTTTATAAACTTATCAAGCCCTTTTTGTTTTGTCTGTGGGAATTAAACTGAATTTGTGTTTTCGAGTCCAGCGCTTTCTCTTCCCAGCTCTCTCTTGGGCCCATTTCCCAGATTTAGTCATTTTCCACAATTGTATAATGGGAATTAAATTTCTTTTTTGTTACTAGAACCAATTACTTTTGCCAGTAGGGTAATCTTACCTACAATGTCCAGATCGTAGTCTCATCCTCGAATCCAACACAACCTTTGCTCTGACACTCTGGGATCTAAGCTATCCAATCCAGCAGAGATTGGAACTAATGGTCTGCAAATGAATTGCTAGCTGTAAATCAGGAAAGGACTATGCTTTTTACCTCTTTGTGTCCAAACTCATGGATTGTGGCTCTGTGGGAGACACACCATAAATGATCTCTAACTCAAATCACATTCTATGTGCCTCAGACATGATATACTCTCTTCCTTTAGAGGATTTTCTCCACCCACCATTGTAACAGAGCCTTTAGTAAACCATTCCTACACTCTGTGGACATTTTCTTTCAGGTGAGGGTGAGGGAACCAAAAGCAACTTGAGGAGGAAAGGGTTTATTTTGTCTTAAATATTCAGGTCATAACCTACCATTTGGGGAAGGCAGGAACCTAGAGGCAGGAACCATAGAGGGATGCTGTTTGCTGGCTTGTTTCTGTCTTGCTCTTAACTTGTTTTCTTATATAGCCCAGAATCAGATCACCTTCCCAGGGGTGGCACCAACAATAGTGGAATGGGTACTCTAGTATCCATAAAGAATGGAGACAATTCCCCACAGATTGCTGATCTGATCTGGGCAGTCCTGCAGTTGAGACTCCCTTATAGAACTCTGTGATGTGTCAAGTTTACAACTGATCCTAATTAGGACAGGAGATTTTCTGGATCACCCAATATGCCCTAAATGTAATTAAACATTACCTTAAGAGATGGAGATACTGGAAGATAGGACACATACACAAAATAGTAGGCAATGAAAGTGCAGGCTATACAGCTTTAAGCCACAAAATGATGTGAACCTGAAGAATCTGGAGGGAAAAGGCAAAAAGAAACAGAGAAATAGCATTTTCAAAAGGAGCACAGCTCTCCTCTCCGTTCCTTGGGTTTCACACCAGTGATACAGATTGTAGCTTTCTTGCTCCTGATGCCACAAAAGAACAAATTGCTGGTGCTTTCAATTACTAAGTTTGTAGCCATTTATTATAGCATCTATGAGACTACAAAGACACAGAGAACATAGAATTCATAAAGGGAATGTCCCACTATTCATTACATAGTTGCTACAAAGAAGCAAAACAGAAGGTTGCAAAGGATATGTATATGCTAAACGAGGCACGGATCTACTGGAATATCTCAGAGATTTGATCTGTGCAAGCAGCACTATGAAGAGTATCGTGGGCACTGCATTATTAAGCCCAAATAATACAGTGACTTGTTTTACGGCATAGACTCTCTCCACAGTGTCCTCTTACTTAGATCCCCACTTATCATTGGCAGCTGTAGAGGAAAGAGTCCAGTGGCTTGAAGCAGCACAGTTAAGTGCGACGCATATTGGTTCTGATATTCAGCTCTGGCTTCTTTCATTGTAGGTAGCAAGAGATGGAGTAGCTAGAATTTTCCCTGATGAGGGATGCATTTACATGCTTCAGATGGTTGACCTCGCAGAAGTGTCCATGTGAAGGGCCCTGAGTGTTTGTGGTGGTCAGCTGTCATCTTCTTATACTTGTCTAAGGGATTTAAGGTGCTTGCTACATCCAACAAGCCAGATCTCCTGAGGATAAAGCTGTTGATGTACAGGACTCGCTGGATACTTTGTGAAGTCAGGATAACCAAGACCTCTTTGAAAGATACTTTAGACTAAGAGACAGAAAGACTTGTTCTTTGTCCCATGGTGAACTTCAAATGATTTAACTGCTTTATTCCAGTAACTGTGAAGTCACAGTTGAGTACGATATGAATAGTCATTCGAAGTCAGTCACCCACCTGGCTTCTCCATAGGTTAAGTAGATGAGCTACAAGGATACATGATAGCTATGCCAGCCTTCGTGGTGGCTTCTTTCAAGCCTGTTAGGATGACATCAACCTTTGCCATCTCCCCGAGAATGAAATACTGCTTCTGTGTTTCAGGCACGGTCAACATTTTGGCACTGTGACACAACACTGCCATCTACAGAATTTACACTCAAGAAACATCATCCAAGAGAATGGTGACTTAACACATCTCAGAAGAGGGAACCTCAGTTGAGGAAGTGCCTCCATCAGATTGACCCACGGGGACATCTGTGAAATATTTTTTTCTTGATTGCTTATTGATAGAGGGCCAGCTCACTGTTGGCAGTCCCATCCTATGTAGGCCCAGGCCACATAAGAAAGTGAGCTGAACATGAATGCGGGAGCAGCCAGTGGTTTCTGCTTCAAGTTCTGAGTTTGAGATGCCTTGCCCTGAGTTCCTGCCTTGTATTCCCTGAATGATGTACTGTAACCGGAGATGAAATACTTTCAACCCTCAGTTGCTTTTGGTCACGAATGTTTATCACAGCAAGAGAAAGCAAACTAAAATACTACGTGATATTTTTACAAAATAAAGTTAAGCTGCAATTCAGGTATATTATGAGATCTGTGACTTCTTCAAGATTTCTGAATCTGGGGAAATGAACTTGGGGACTCCCAAAATTCCACCTTGACTGATGAGACACAGCAGCATTCCAGGTACCTAAGAATTAGTGTCAATTCAAAGGTGACAAATTCTCATCAAACCACAGCATTCTCTTTTGCACGTTGCCCTACCAGAGCAGGACACGTGACACCTGTTCCTGGAAGGCCCTTAAGAGCCTGTGGGACCTCGGCATTTCCTTGCTGGGCCATGGAGTGATATATTTGCTCTATCTCACTCTGCTCTGATGATGTGTTGCCTTTCGCAAGCTTTGAGCAACAGGGCCAACCCCGATTGTGGACTACTGTGTCAGGAGACTAGGAACCTGAACGAGCCACTCCAAGAATAACATATGAAAGAAGCCCTACCCGGGCTACAAGCAACAATCAGAGTGTGAATGAGTAAAGTCCACGATTTACAAATGCAGGCTAGGTACATGCTGTATCACAGGTCATGAGGCCAGGAGCCTCCTGGCCCAGTGCTTTTAAGTATAGGTCTTCCCCAGGTCACTAGGCCTATCCTTTTCACAGGACTATTTTCACTCCTCAGTAAATTTTTTTGTTTCTATTTGTAACTCTGTGTTTTTGTGCAATCCTTTGCCCTAGGGCACAAGAACCTGAACACTTTAGCAGGTGCCCATCGAACTCAGCTCCCTGCCTGTTAACACTGGAGAGCATTCCAAACTGTGAGCCCAAGGAAACTGTTCCCTTTATAATTCTCTCAGGCATTTTGCTATTATGATGGAGAGCTCACTAACACAGCCACACTACTACAGGGCTGCGATTTAAGGAAAGCACGAAGATTTATGGCCCTGAGTCATGTCAATGATACAAGGTCCCGGCTGGACTCTTTAATCAGAAGGCTCTGTTTGTGACTTGAATTAGCTGAGTGAATACAGCTGTGATTCTTTTCAATTGTGGGGAACCAACAGAGACTTTGAACTACCAATCCTTTAAGAAATATTGCAATATGTGTTGGGTTTTCACTCCCACAGATCCCATAGCCAGTCAGCCACAGCCAAGGATTCCTGCAGGACATGACGTCTAAGCTGCTATTAACACACACACACACTAACAATGGCTAATAGTTCACTACCCGCCACGGTACACTATTTAATACCACACATCTACTTACTTTCCTTTCATTGCTCTCAGAATAAAACTGCAACGTTCTGCTGAGGCCCTTTAGGTTCCAAGTGTTCAGCCACACCCTCTTGCTACAACTCCTCTCAGCTTGTATGACTTAGCCTCTCCCAAGCAGCCCCTCTAACGCATTTCAGACCCTACCTCGTTAATCTGCACACCAAGGCCCACACTTCCTTATGCCATGTGTCCTGTTACTTTGTGTATTTCTCCATTGTACGTTTATTATTCGTGATTCTTCACTCTTTCCATGTGCTGCTTACTCCGTATGGGCCTTCTGCCCAGCTCAGAGCCCATTATCTGTCCTGTTCCCTTGCAGAGCGACAAAGTGCTGTACAGACTTCTCACAGATCTAGTCGGTCTACACTACTGCCTATGGATCTTCAAGTGCACAGCAAAGCTTCACAGACTCCTTGACTTGTTCCAGGTCTGTCAAGCCAAGTAGGATTCAGGGTCTGTGGTCCTTCAAGCCAGACCGGAAAATACAGCTCCTAGCAAAAAGGCACCCTTCCCTCCTGCCTGCCGCCACCAGGGAGCAAGGAGAGACGGCATCATCCATTCGTCACAGAACCCAGGTGCCCGCGGCACCAGCAAAGCCAGTTGACAGTCCAGCCCTCACCGCAGCCTTCCATCTGCGCAGGCGCGCGCAGATCGCTTCCGCTGTGGGCGTGACCGGCTCCGGGAGTGGCCACCGCGGGGGCGTGGTCCCGGGTGGCTGCCGCATCCGCACCCCCCGGATCCCGGGCGGGGATGGCGCTGGGGGTCCGTGGGCGCTGGGCCTCCGGGCAGGGGCTGGTCTCCGAGAGCCCCGGGGCCCAAACAGCAGCTTCCGGCGCGGTGGAGTCCCGCCGCTTCCTGCTCTGTCTCTACCTGGTAGGCTTCTTGGTGAGTGCCCGCCCCGGGACAAGTGCTGGGTGGGTGCAGGACCTTGGATCCTGGAAGGGCTGCTGCGCTCACCGTCAGTTCCCGGGAACTTACACAGCTCGGATCCGGAACCTGAAGTGTGCTGTCCGGAGCCTCCTTCTGCCCTTTCACCACTGACCTCCCCTGTGGCTCCTTGACCAGCTGCCTGGAAGGGCCGGCGACCCCGGGTGGTGTATGCTGTAGTGGGTGCAGAGAGGGAACATTGGCTGCTGCGGGGACACTGGCCTTTCCCGAAGAGGAGGGCTCTAGAAGTCCTTGCTGATGATCCCATCTGCGCAGGAGGCCTTGAGGTTTGAAATGGAAGTCATGGTGAACCGCACACAACTGCCTTTTGGCAAAAATGACACATGTTTTCGTTTCTTTATAATTGTATGTGCTTGTGTGTTTTGGTTTGGATCACAAATAGTCCTTTGCCTTGTAGAAGGAGAAGCTTAAGAAGTCATTCCTCCTATTCTTTCCACCCACCTGTTAATTTAATATTCATGAGATTACATGGCCTACCATGTAGAGTGCCCTGTAGCTCTGGAATCATAATATCAGAGAATTTAATTCTTATTGGTAAGCATAAGTTGACAGTCTTGGACCATTTTCAGCGCAGGGACTCTGACTCACCCTAACTCCTTTGAAGTATGGGCTCCATTCAATAGGCCTGGTTATAAGATAGTCAAGGGCAGTGGCCAGAAGAAGCACCCAATAGGATTTCCACATCAGGCAAAAGGAACCAATTAGTTGAAAGGTCAATGGGAGAAGGCTTAGTGGCTAATATCTGATCAGCACTGAGCCTGATAAACAGGAACTGGTCTCTGTACCGAAGAAGTCAGCCTCTTACTTCTTCCCAGACTGATGGGTTGCTACAGTTAGGAGTTAGGATGCTGGACCTGTAGGCAGTGGATAAAGAGGCAGCCTCTGTTCAGTTTGCAAAGTGTCCAACAGCTGGTAGAGGTTCTGTTCAATTAATATTTGTTAGAACAAAGAAGATTTCACCAAATATCTGTATTTACAGAAGCAGGAGACATTGAGGACCATACCTGAGAGACAGCTCTGTCTACAGTGTACTTTGAAGGCTCCATGCCTTTCACTTGAGAGCCTAAAGTCTCTGCCCCACCCTCCTTCATTGCTTTATGGTTGTGTCTCAGGACATAGGTGTTACTTGCTTTTGCTATAAAGTCTGGCTATTCAGGATTCCAAGGTGGTGAGTATGGATTGTTCTGGGGAATGATGCTGACTATCACCACTTGGGGAGATGTGTGTGTCCAGCCTACGGAGGCCAGACCACGCAGACCACCTGGGTTGCTTGTGGCAGATGAAAAAAACTAGGGCCCACACTTGGAACATCCAGAGTTCACCCAGGGTTATCAGCAAGTACCAGGAGTTAGGATTCAGAATAGTTTGAGTATTGCAATGAAATAAAGCAGTTCCTACATCATTCATTATCCAACATTATCCAACACAGACTTGGATATTCATAGCCATATGCTTTCCTCATGCTGTACACATGGCAAAATCCAGTCTGATATAAAATTTTGAAATATGTAATAATGTATTCAAGAGAATAAAATATTCAAGAGCATATCTTGAGAGAAATATATATGGTTTCCAAATTGGTTTTAAAAGACTAGGGTTTTTCTTCAGTGAAAAATGTCGTAAAGAGTTTTATCATATGCAGCTTTATACATGTTTGAAGCTAATGCTGATTTACTAAGTAACTTCTAAGGGATATTATTCACATCTTAGTTACTGTTTTCATATATTTAGAGATATAAAGACCCCAAAGTTTTGGGGCAATGGTTTCTGATTGGATTTTCCAAGCGTTCTAGTTTTAGCTCTCGATATTTTGAGGTTTTTAATTTGTCTCACAGAGAATACTAAGCTCATTCATTTGGCTCATTTTGGGTAGCAAGCTACGATGGTGCCAAGGTCTAGGATTTCATCCCCGTTTCTGTCCGCTCTTCGCAGCCTGTGGCAGGCGACAGTTCATCTTCATGAGATAACCCACCAGCAGAGAAGCACTGGGTTTCATTCCCTGTAAAAGGCCCTGCAGCTTAAACATATTCATCGGTTTCCAGTGGGAAATGCTGATGTGCAGGGAGAGGTTAGGTGGGTTCGTGAGGCTGACCTTCTTATGAATGGTTCCAAGTACATGGTCTGTTGCCAGACACAACATGTATGGGAAAAAAAAAAAAGGTTCTGTAGAAAGAATGGATCAGGGAGGAATTCCTCATTGCAGTAAAGAAGAAAATACTCTAGATTAGCAGTTCCTGAGAAGAGAGTGTCTGCAGCCCTCTTTCCTGGTAAAGAACAGTGTTATTTGAGACTCACAAGGTGCTAAAGTAATACCAGCAGCTGTTGCCCAGGAGCCTGCAGTTTCATAATTACCTCCCATAGACCTTAGCCACGGGTATCAGTGCTTCACCAGCCTTCTGTCTTCGTCGGACTTTTCTGAGCTTTCTTCTCTGGTACTGATGTGTGACAGATTTTAGCACCTAGCATGGTGGATCGTGCTTGTGATATCAGCATTTAAGAGGCTTAGGCAAGTGACCATCCTGGACTACATCAGACTGTCTCGAAAAGTACAGGCTCTAATCCATTAGTTCTGTTCTGTAACTTGAGATTCTCACTGAAGTGAAAGCAAATTTACCAGTAAACACAAATCATCCCTTCCCTCCTTCGTCATCCACAGAATGCTGTGAGTTTTTCAGATCCTTCTTGTTTTGTTTTGGATGAGGGACTCTTGTTGCATATCCTCCTTAGATGTTAAAGGCCAATCACAAAGGAGCTGAGCACTGATCGTACTTCAAGACAACCCAGGCATTCAGACTTATCTGGGTTCCTTTATCGTTTTTACCGGGGTTGTTGAGGGCTACCATTATGGATTCTTCTTTGCTCCTACGTTTAGATACAGGTTCTATGTTTGAAATTGGTGTGAAGTTTTAGAATCACCAGTTTAAATACTGCTAACCTTCAGTCCTAACTTGAGTTCTTTGGGCTTTGGCTTCTCACAGGATTTGTTTGGTGTCAGCATGGTTGTCCCATTGTTGAATCTTCATATCAAGTCCCTTGGAGTTAGTCCCATAGTTGCTGGAGTAGTAGGTGAGTGTTTAATATTGCTTGTTTGTAAAACGCTGAATTTCAGATCCCCTGAAATTACCTCAGCCCTTTACCAAATATCACCCCCAAAATAAATAGGAAATGAAATGTCTTTCCTGAGTATTTCCAAGTACCACCCTGGGGCAAATGTAATTCATCTTTTCCCAGACCACTTGCGTTCTGGAAGGCTCTGAGATATTTTCTGAATTGCTTTTACATCCTGTACTGATGGAAGCTCTGCTTCCTGGGCCTTTGTAAGTTTCTGGCCCAGTATGTCGAAGGAGGGCTATGGCCTCCTGTCTGCAGCCCCTGGAAGTTAATGTGAGACCAGAGGGGCAGTCTACGGAACTCACACCTGGTGGGAGAGGGCTCGGATGACCCCTTTGGAAACTAGTGGCAAGCTCCTCCTACCACCCAGGTATCTCAGGAACCAGTGGGGTTTCTGCCCGTGAAACATGAAATTCCACCCAAAATTTGTTAATTTGTGAAAGAGGCAGGAGTTTCCAGGGCTACATATTGACAAACCCTTAATGCTAACAGCCCTTGAATCCTTCACAAGCTTGAGAAGAAATTATTGGGCAGTTTTCTACATCATGGTTTTTATATCCCAATCCAAGATGCACATTGAAATATGCTAACCCCCGGTAGCACGTAGTTTAGAAAAGCCAAACAGACAGACCTGTTACCGCTCTTTGTTAATTGTTGCTAGCAGCTTTTACTCATAAAAAGTGCAGGGTTTCCTTATGGCATTCCCCTTCATGAATATAATGGAGTCGCTTATCCCTCTTTTAACTCTTAGTTTGGGATCTATGCATTAGTGTTAAAGATTCCAGGTCTGGTTCATGTTTCTCCAGGATTCTGATTTTTATTTTCTAAGATAGAGCAGCACTGTCTTCAGGGTCCCCAAGACTGGCCCTTGACATCGTTCTTGTCTGCTTCCTTTCATTTTATTTTGGAAGCTCTTAAAAATTTGGAGAAAAGCTGTAGGGAAATTTAGCCTCCTAAAATGCCCTTTGCCGTTAGTTTTCCCACTTTCTACCTGATTGTTATGATCATTTAGCCAGGCCCAACTGCCTTAGCTAATATTACTGATTGTTTTCCAGGCTCCTCCTATGGTTTTTTGCAGCTCTTTTCCAGCACCTTTGTGGTAAGTTACCCTCCACCCACTAAGTTACCCTCCACCCGGCCACACATCTCCAGCACACCCACATGCACAGTGGGTGTGCAGATGATCAGAAAGTACAGCTTTGTTAGTTAAGAGACGGGGTCCAATCCTGTCCTCTGATCTTCTTTGTTTGGCCCGTGGAAAGCTGTGTGCTTCAAAAGGACTCAAACGGCTTCTTCTACCAGGCACACTGAGCCATTAGTACACCTTGGGGAAGGAGTATTACATTTATGACGTGCTCATTTTTCTACTGGAATAAAAAAAATGTGAACAGGAAGGATTGCCCGTTGTTTGCTTCGCTTAATTGACAGCAGCCAATCTAGTCACTTTTCTAGCATTCTGTATGGAAGTGTGTACACTGAGCTAAGTGCCACATTCTTTATGAGAGCACTCAACAAAAGTCACTTTAATTGACTGGTTGGATATCTGGAAAACGAAGTAGAGGGTTCTAAAGGTGATTTTCTCCCTCTTTCCTGGCCACTGGGTAGTCTGAAATCCATAGACTGCCACTGAGCATCCCTGTCTATCTCCTCGTGCAGCCTGCTGCGAGCCCGCTGGTCTTGAGACCTCAGCGTCCGTTAGTCAGTGTTCGGTAGTCATCTACTTAGTCTCATGGGTTGGCAGAAGCAGCTGTTGAAGCAGCTGGCTGACTCCTCATGTTTAGTGAACCTGTGTTTTCCCCAGCTGCTTTCTTGTTAAGACACATTTTTAAAAGAAATAAGTAAGAAATAATTACTTGTTCTATCTTTCCAAGTTTCTAAGAACACTAAATTTGCTGGAGAGAGGGTTCTGCAGTTAAGAGCATGCTCTGCCTTTTCAAAGGATGCAGTTTCAATTCTGAGCACACACCCGACAGCTCAGAACTGCCTGTAACTCCATTTCTAGGGAATACGATGCTCCTTTTTCTTCTTTTTTGAGACAGGTTGTCTCTATGAAGCTCTTCGTGTCCTGGAAGTCACCGTAGAGGCCAGACTGGCCTTGAACCTACAGAGATCTGCCTTCCTTTCAAGTGCTGGGGGAAAAGGCATGTGCCACTGTCCCCAGCCTTATCCAGTGTCCTCTTTTGTTCTTGGATATTGCATGTACATGTGACACAGATGTCCATATAGGCAAAACACTCAAACAACTCAAACACATAAAATAAAAGTAAATACATGTTTTTAAAACATTCAGTTTATATAACCGTGAAGTTCATTTTGATTTGAACTCTGTAACATTCTAGTAAGTATCTCCCTTTTATAATCAGAGGAAATTAAGGTCTGTGGAGTTTAAGTAATTTGACTCCATCATTTAATCTCAGATTCCAGAATGAACTATCTTTTTTTTTTCCCCTAAAAGTGACCAGCCATTGTTTTACTGGTGTAAGAAGGTGACTAGCAGGCTGAAGTGTAGTTCTGTCAGAGAGCCGCCCGCTTAGTGTGCTGGGCTTCATGCTAGGCAGTCCTCCGGCCCAAGGTAAATAACTAGATGGGTGACTAGAGTTATGCAGTTGCGTGTCAGACAGAGTGTGTGTTTTATACTCTTGTGAGGAAAAGAAGCGGACAACTTTGGCAAAGAGTTTGGCCACTTCATTTGGAAACTCATCCCCCAAAGTCTTTGTGAATCTGTATCTTCAGATCTCAGGGCAGAGACAGTAGTGCAGGCTAGTCACAAAATGCTTCCTTCTGTCCTCCCTTCTGCTGGCCTCTGGCCTCCTAGGTCGGAGACCAGGCATGACTGGTGATTGCATTTTATCTCTAGTGCTTATCAGAGCACCCGGCACAGGGCTGGCGTTTATGAACGTGAACTTTCATTGGCAGCCCTGACCACAGCCACACTCACATAGTGACCCTCAATTGGTTGTCTTTACTTAAAAAGTACATCTCATATATCTGACAGCTGGGATTCAATGTAACCTTACTTAAGTTTAAGATAGAAGGCTGCATAATAAAATTCCCCTCTATCATTAGGACATACACGTATTTTAATTGCACATGTTATAAGGACATTTTAAGAACTGATTTTTTTTTTTTTTTTGAGACAGGGTTCCTCTGTTGTAACTCTGGCTGTCCTGGAACTCACTCTGTAGACCAGGCTGGCCTAGAACTCATAGGATTCACCTGCCTCTGCCTCCAGAGTGCTGGGATTAAATGTGTGTGCTACCACCAGCTGGCTTAGAACAGACCTTTACAAAGAAAAGGTGTACATGCTTTGCCTGATTTTGGGTTAATTTTTGCAATACATGCATTTTCATAAAAATAACTAGCACTGTCAAGTGCTTATAATGTCAGGCCATGTTTAGAGTACTTCGTTTAACTTTCACAGCCATCCTTAGAGAGAGACTGTAGGTCTTTCAAGGTTATCCAGGTGTCAGACAGAAGCAGCAACTGCCCTTCCCTTCCCTGGAAAGCGTTAATTTCAAGCTAGGCTTATAGTAAGTGTTGAGGGGGAAGGGATTTCCTAGGGTAGAAGTTAATGGTTGAGAAACTGAGGTTTAGTGAGGTTAGCTTGTATGTCTCAGGTCATAGGACAGGCGTGATAAGTGTTCAGAGTTGAACCCAGACAACCTGGCCCAGAGCCCAGGATGTAGAACTATCTAATTGTACCACTGGCCCATGACACAGGCAGGTGACCTCATGCTCAGAAGAATGTGGAAGAATCTCTGAAACCCTTTGATGTAAAGATTAGGCAAAAGGTGTTGATGACATTTGTGCGATGACCCTATTTGGGAGGATTTACCCTTAGAATGTCTCACAGCGCACTGTGAAGCATTTAGTAACAGTGTATATCTTTGTGAACAGCTGGGCTGAGGTTCCATGATTATTCAGGGAGTGTGGGGAGTATGGGTCTCTTCATTAAGTCTTGAGAGAAGCAGGGCACAAGGTCAGTCCCCTCCCTGCCAGGGCAGAGTAAGAACAACTCAGGAGCCAAAGGTCACTCAAGGTCAATGGTTCACTGCTGTCATCGTTAGAGAGCTTTAGTTTAAGGCAAATATACTCTCTTCAGGCAAGGCCTCACTCTTAGGTCTCAGTGTGCAGGAGGCTCATTATGAAGATGTCCTATTGTTTTGCTGAATTATTTTTGATTGATTGGGTTGGTATGTGCCTGCTGGTAACAGCCATTTTCGCAGCACAAAGAGAGAAAGCTAAGCTTGCCGCTGCAGGCTGTTGATGGGGTCTGAATGGCTGCTGGAAACCCGTTGCCGCCCCTGCTGCTCTCTAGTTCTCCTGGTGTGGAGCTTCTCAGGCTCTAACACTTTGGGGACTTCTAGACAAGAGGAAGAGAAGGAAGCTATCACAGGCTGAGCCTCAGACAGTGGCTTCTAGTGCTCTCTGACCAGCGCTTTCCTCCTGCCAGAAGGCTCAGTACTTTTTAGCTGGGGTGCGGCTGTGCAAGATAGAAGTATAAGAGCAGCTTAGAGAGCTGGCCTGGACCCTTGCCCTCCCTGTCCTTCCTCCATCCTGAGCAGGACACCACCCTCTCCAGTCCCTCTTTCTTCCACTGTGGCCTGTGCTTGTCTAGGTTTGGGACTGTGAGGGCTATTCTTCCTATTCACTTTCTTTTTGAGTATTTTCTAAGTCCCTAAACCTGGTTTCTGAGAAGCGCAATTGCATAAAACATCAAAAATGAAAACAGAAATGAGACTTCGGCGTTTAACCATCTATTTCACTCTCCAGCAAATTTCTTGGTTACGAGATCATCAGGCACCACGTTGGGTGTGGTATTTTTGTTTCACATAGCTCTCGGGATAGAGCAAAATAACATGTGTTACATAGCGTGACAGAACCATATCCCTAATCCCCATCCGACTCCCTGACATTTCCATGGGCTATATCGTATTTCTGTCTGTACGCGGTGGTTGCTATTGGAGACCTCTGCTTGTTCCTCTCAGGGCTGCTGGAGTGATGTGATTGGAAGACGGGCCTCCTTGTTGGTGTGCATTCTGCTCAGTGCCCTGGGTTATCTCCTCCTTGGAGTGTCCACCAATGTGTTCCTGTTTACACTGGCTAGAGTCCCTGTGGGTGAGTTCTGGCCCCCAAAGAATGTGTTTTGAGTGTACTTCTCTATATGAACCTGAGCGTGCTTCATAGTGCCTCTTCCATCAGAGCTTACCTGCAGAGGCCAATGAGCTGTATATTGAGCTTTAACTATTGGCATGACCCTTGGCAGTGTATCCAAAGCTACCATCTTAGAATATGACAGAGTCTCTCAGAGACTTGTTAGCGTGAGTTACTCTGGTGTACCCGACCTGTCTCTTTCCTGTGGACCTCTCCATGTTTGTTCTGACAAATAACGTGACACGTCTTCGGCTAGCTAGCACTATGATTTAAACACCGTGACTTGCTGCAGCCCTTTGGAAATCCGACCACAGGAGAGCCTGCAGTACTGTGAAGAGGACCTGGAGTCGGTCTCCTCTTTCCAACCCAGTCTTCCTAACACCTTGAGATAGCTTTCATCTTAGACCCTCATTGAAATGTTTCATCCACTGTTAGAAACGGCATCCTTAGGCGTCCGGTGAGGGGACCTGCTGTGGAAGCTCTGTGTCCCTCTTCCTTTCTCAGCATCCAGAGCCCTGAAACTCAACAGATTTCTTTCTTTAGCAATAGAGACTTTGATACCTTGGTCACAAGTCTCTTACACGACATCTGCCTCATTAAGTTAACTACTTGTTCTGCATTAATACCCCAGAGGAGAAGAGCACTCTACCACTTAGCATACAACTGAGGATCAGCCACTCTGAAACTGTCACGCTGTCTCTCTGGCAGGGTGTGGAACGTGGAGGTCATTGCTGCCACCCTCCCACGTTTACACTGGTTGTTTTCGTTGTTGGCTTTACACTGTAGGTTGTCTCCCTACCCGCGGTCCACAGCCGTAAGAAACCACGCCACTGCATACATTTATGACGTCATTCTTTGGTTCCCAGTGTGTCCTTGCTACACCTTCCCACACCCCACCATTCTATGTCATGTCCTGTTCCTAATTCTCTACAAACTAGTGAGGGAGGCAAGTAAGACCCTAAACTTGTTGCAAAACACGTAGAGGTTTACGGGGAGGGAGGGATTATTTTCATTTGGTATGAAGTGGGACTAGTCCAAACAGCCCTATTCTAGTATGTAGACATCATGATCTTTGCAAACAGGCAATACCTAGAGTCCTTCTTGCCCTCCATGACCCTTCACAGTGTTTGGGGATCAGGAGTGAGGTGATGATGGGAACTTGGCCAGGGTGCTATTTTTGCAGTTAGCTTTCGATTCAGATCCTTGTGCCCTGAAACTTACCCAGGCTTTGTGCCTGCACAGGACGTCTGCTTTCATTCCCAGTCTCTTAAGAATCCTTCCCTGAGTTGTTTCTGGAATATTCTCCCCATAGTCTTCTTCCTGCATAAGGTGAACCCAGCACAAATATAATTTCAAAGAAATGCATGCAATTCCTTAAAGATTTGAGAACTTTCTCTCAGCCCAGCCCTCCTCCCTGTTTCAGAAATCAAGGCTAGAGAGTGTAGAGGAAATATTAAATGTGTGAGCACACTGTATTTCCTGCCTGAGCATCTCCCACCTACCTGATTCCTGTCTGGGTATTCCCACCTCCTACCTGGATATCTCCTGCCCACATCCAATCAGGAGCAAGCATACATCCTGCGTCATTAAGTTTGGACCCTGACTTACACAGTAATATTTTGCAGTGAGTGGGTGAAGAACACACAGTAACCAGGTAACTGTGAGGAAACTACTGTATGCAGAGGGACACAGTAATGAAACTGCCCACGTGGCCACTCCATTGTTGTGCTTAAGTTTTTATTATAGGTAAAAAGAGAGAAAATGTCCACAGAGAGAGAAGGACATAGACTGAACATAGCCAGGGCTAGGAAAGTGGGAGAAAAGTAGAGATAGTGAGACAGCAAGAGAGAGAGAATAGAGCTTAGGTAGAGGGACTAAGAGAGGTTATGTGGGTAGCAAGAGATGGGGGAAGAGAGAGAGGATAGTGAGAACAGCCAGGGCAGTGGGGAAAACCGTGCCTTTAGAAAGAGGAGGGAAGCCTGAGGTGCGTGGGGTGCATGGGGTGCATGCCAGCACGGACTCTGAAGTGTGTATCGGGTACTTGTGCAGCCATAGGTAGCCATTTATCCCTTCTGCCAAAAGTAGGGGAAATGACTCCCTTTGGCAGATGGGTGCTGGTTTGGGTTTCACAAGTTCCCGAGGAATGCTGGCTTTTATTTAACCTCCAGAAATCCTGTACTCCAGGTTGAGCTCATTTCTGGATATTTGGTCAGTGTGAGTCCTATCAGCCACCAGGAGCTTCAATTGGATGACAAGGAATGTTGGGGTGTCATGATGAAGTCTAAGGTACTCAGTGCTAGAGATGAGGAGACCAACCACTGCTATGGTGCTGGCTCTGGAGTCCAGCCATGATGGGATGAGTCCTGCAGGCCATAGTGCTTCAGAGGAAATGGAAGCAAGAACTCCGTTTGGCTCAGGGATGAAGAGTAGCCCAGGGGATCCGCTCCTTCAGCACAGACAGTTACAGAGCGTGTTTCCTCTCCCTTGCAGGTGTTTTTAAACACACCCTCTCCATCTCCAGGGCACTGCTTTCTGACCTGGTCACAGAGAAGGAGCGGCCACTCGTGTTGGGACAGTTCAACACAGCCTCCGGCATAGGATTCATCTTGGGCCCCATGGTCGGTGGGTACCTCACGGAACTGGACGGCGGCTTCTATGTGACAGCCCTCATCTGCTGTTCCGTCTTCCTTCTCAATGCCGGTGAGCTGCTTGCTGAACGTGTATACTTAGACTCAGGAGTCTACCCACTTCTGTCTCCTTGGATTTCCTTTTTTAAATACAGAATAGGGCAGCTTACGGCTAGAGGACTGACCCAGGGTTTAAGAGGTCTTGCTGCCCTTACAGAGGACCAGCACGGGATTCCCAGCAACCATGTCGGTGGCTCACAGCTGCCTGTGACTTAAGCTCCAAGGGCTTCGGCATCCTCCTCTGCCCTCTGTGGGCCCCTGCACTCACAGGTCCACGTATGGCTCACAGACACATATGATCACATACGCATTCATGATTGAAGGTCCTCTCTGCCACCCTTCCAGTGACCAGACCAGTCTGAATCCACACCAGCATTATGAAGGCTTTCATCCCTCCAGTACCCCGACTCTCATGGTTTTGTGGTTGTTCAATAATCCCCACAGTGGAGGGCGGCACATCTTACTGTGGCTTTGTCTTGAATTTCCATTTGCCAGTGACTCCGGGTACCATTTTGCTGACCCATTTGTTGGAAAAGCATTTATCCAAGCCCTTTGCTTATAGCTTCAATCTTGTTTTATTTTATTGTCTTTCTGCTATTGAGTTGAAGGAATACCTTGTATAGCTTGCGTATTAACTGATTTTTAAACATTTTTTCAAAAATTTAATCACTATAGTATTACTACACGTGTGAGATACGTTGGGTACGAATGTGAAGCACAAGTGGCTTCAGGCAACAGTGAAAAATGTTAACTTGTGATCCTTTTCCAACTCTAATATTTGGGATACACTTACCCTTTGGGTGAATTAATTTTTAGTTTTATTTTTTAATCCTTTAAGGGTTCTATACATTGTGTTTTGAGGACATTCATTTCTCCCGAGATCCACTCCCCTTCCATAGCTACCCAGCTTGTGTCTTCATTTCTAAAAAATCCCATTAGTGTGCCCATGTGATCTTCAGTGTGTAGCAATTCGCCGGAGGATATCAGACCTACCCCGGGGGCCACACCCCAGCAGTCTCCCTCTCATGGCAGTCAGCCGTGCCACCTCCCTGCTCCAGGATGGGATTTTGTCTGACTTAATATTAACTTTTTATCAGATAGTGGATCTGCAAATAACACCCATTCTTTACGTTGCCCTTTGACTTCAGAGATTGTTTCTGCTGCTGTGTGGAAGTATTTTAGTTGTTGCAGGTCTGCTGTCTGCTCATGCTTCTCTTGCCTGTCCTTCTGATAGCATGCCCGGAAACCTCATCACCAAGCCCTGTTCTGAGAAGCTGCTCTCCTCCCTTTTCTTTAAGGCATCGTGTGTTTAGGTCTTATGTTCATCTTTAACCCATTTCGAGTTCATTTGTATGTGTGTGGCATCAGAAAGGGACAAATCCCATTATTTTGTATGATACATATTATCTTAGTTATTATAATTTAGAAGAAAACGTGACATGCTTACATCCTACAACGCACTTCAGGAGGACGGGCGTTATGCCAGGTGATGTCTCTGGTGTGCCTGTATGGAATGTGTATCCCTGCACACATTCCACTGTGTTCCATGAATAACAATTACCTCCCACACTGTGGGATCCTTGTGTGAGCTAGGTGCTCAAGGACACTTCCTCTTTGCCCTCCTCCATGGCATGGATAGGTCATGGGTAAACAGCTTCACAAATGAGAGCAGTCATGCAGCCTGGTTGTCCTTCTGTTTAATCACACGCTACTTTACTTCAAGGATTTCAGCGTTCACCGTGCACCTAGTGAGAGACAAATTCCATGCCTGCTCAATTTCAGATTCAGGAAGTGAAGTCCGTGAATTTATTTCAGTTGTGACAGAACCACTTATAATTTCTGTCAGTCTCTGAACCTGCAGCCTCACCCAGGAGGGCAGGCCTGATGACTGGCTGTGAACTTTGTTAAAATCATTCCACAGTCTTTTGACATAGGTTACTTTAAAAAGGAACTTGTTGTAAACAGAGGTTTTATTCATTGGTTGGTGGGAGATTAAAACATTGGCATAAAGTCTTACAAAGAAGGGGAGACAAAAGGATTTGCATTCTTTGTCATAAACAGTGTTTTGTAGCATTTAATAGAAAAGACTAATATTTAATATTTCTTAAAACTGCGTAAGCAGAAATTGACTGTGTAGGGTTTTTGTAGTGAGGCTTCCTTCCCAGGGGAGACTAAAGCATGTCTACCCCTCCTTATAAGGTCCCAAAGACAAAGCAAAGTGCAATTCCACCCAAGGTCAACCTGAGGAGGCATAGCTTTATAGGGCTTCTTACGGAGCATGGATGAAGGCAACTTTCAGCAGGACGAGCCGTTCCAAGCAGCCACACTGCAAAGTCTTTGCCCAGCATGGATTATACTCCCCTCCAATAGGTACATGGATGGAAACCCTCTTAATCAGCTTCTTCCAGCCTACCTGGTCTAGCACCTCCTCTGACACCCCTTGAGGCCATGTACAGTCAGGCAAGAATTGCACAGAGATGGAGAGAGGAAGCCCTGGAACTCAAGTCAGAGTCCAGGCCAGCCCCACCCCCTCCTTCTAGGAGGGAACGGACATCTGCAGTCAGCATATCCGATGATGATGGGTTCTTTTTAAAAAATATTTTAAACATTTTAATTAAAATATAATTATATCACTCCCCTGTTCCCTTTTCCCCCTCTAGCCCCTTCCATAGGCCTCCTCTAACCCCCCCGACCCCCCCTCCACTCACTCTCAAACTGATAGCTGCTTATTGTTATTGGCATGCATTCATGCATGCATGTTTGTGTGTGGTGAACTCTTGCAAGTGGGCACAACTCTCTGATGAAGGCGGCGCCTGTTTGGCTTGGAGAACCACATTCTGCATCCTGGGATCCCAGGGATAATGCTGTTTGGTATTTTTGCTTAGCCTGAGCCTGTGGGCAGATGTGGGTCCATTAGGAGCGTGCAGTTGCACATGTTCCCAGCTACAGTGACTAAAATAATAGAGATATATTTTTCCCATCGGTAGAAATCTGGGAGTAGGCAGGCCTGGACCAATGCTGGGCATAGCAGAGGAGCTGGGGGAGGGGAGCGATCCGGCGAGGAGGAGTCTCGGTGCCTCTCACCTAGGTGGCCAGCATGGAGCACCCGTGCAGCCATCGTGCTCCGCTCTCTAACTTGTGTTTTTCCAGCTAAGAAATCAGGCTCCGGTGTCTAACCAGACTCCAGCTCCTTCCCTGCTTTGCTCTTTATTAACGCCAGCCCTTAGAACGTCGCCTCCGCTTCCTCACCTAGTCTAAGGAGACTGCTAGCAAAACGCGCTGCTTTGCTGCAGGAGCCAAGGACATTTTGCCCAGAAGCAGTTTTACCCAAGCGTCACCAGCACTGGCATCACGATTTTGAGACTGGGTCGCTTGTAGCCCAGGTTAATCTCCAGCTTATTGTGTAGCTAAGGACCGTCCTCCCCTGCCCTCTGGACGCTGGGGTTGCGGGCACGAGTCGCCATCACCATTTTATGCGGTCCTGGGATGGAACCCAGGGCCCTGTGCGGCTCCACCTCAGACCATATTTTCTTATTTTAGTTCTATGCTCACCTGAGCCCAGCAGCAGCAGTTCTTCTACACTTTCGTTAGGGCTCCCTGACAAAATGGCCCTCTTAAAGATAAGAACACACTTTACAAAACAGGTCTATATGATTAATTGTGGGTTGTTTTTTTGTTTTGTTTTGTTTTTTGTCGTACACACACGTTCACGGCTGAAATCCTTAACACTACTTGGAAAAATCCCTGTGCTCTTGAGCTTGGACAAATCCATGTGCTCATGAGGGGGTTGAAAACAACTCGACACAGCCATTGGGCCAGACTGAACTCGGGTTGCAGAGCGGCCATTAAGGACATGCTTAGGAGAATGTCTTAGAATAGAAAACCTAAGTTCAGCTTTAAGAAATTTTTTCGAGCACGGATTTCTAGGAGGTCATTAAACACCCATGACAGAAGCATGGCGGTCAAAGGGACAGTGGTTGGCTCAACTGAATGGCACTCACAGCTCCTACTCTAGGCTGAGTGTCACAGTCCCTGATCATGGTGCCCTCCGTGGTTCTGCAGGTGTGGCCCCAGGTAGGGAAGAACCCAATGATGTTTCCTGATAGCCACTGCTTTCCAGCTGTCTCTGCTGGCTCCTGGCCAAGGCCCATCATGGCTGTAGCAGCAACCCATTCCTCTTCTATCCTGGCTCTTATGTTGTAAGCCAGTTGCCTGGTGACCTGTCTGAATCTCCTTTTAGGTTTGGATTTTATGCGGGCAGGGTTTTCACTGAGCTTTGACTCGTTAGTTAGCGTACTTCTGGTGTTATTAGCACATTGGAGAAGCACTCTGTATACCTTGTATGTTCACACGGATGGATGTGTACAAAGATAATTAGAATTAGATAATTAGATGCTGTTGAGAACAGCATCTACATGTACACTGTAATGGGTGTAAGAGCATAGCTATGAAGCGATGGCATAGGAGGGACCAGCACCTCAGCTGAGAAGATAGATGGTGACCCTTTTGTGTGTAGCTTCAGAAGCTTTTGTGACGCTTAGGAGTCCATTGCTAGGATCCTGATGCCACAGCAGAAGTGTAGGAACATCAGGAAAACTGGAATCAATACAACCTGGTAAATCTAGTGTAAAATACAGGCGAGTAAGCTAACACAGATACTAGTTTATTCTCCAAGGCGCCACGGTGGGAACTCAGCACATCGGCCGCTTGCTTTAATGAGTCTCTCGCCATTTTAATAGGTCTCGTTTGGCTTTTGCCTTGGGGAGAAAAGCCAAACCTCAGCAGCCCGGAGAGTGGTTGGAGCTGGCACCAGAAGTGTTCTGCAGTACCCGAAAAATCAAAAGGTGCACCACAGGGAGCAGCCACCACCCCTGAGACCAGGAGGAGTGATAGGAAAACGCAGAGGCCCTGGGATGAAGTCACGTCGGCCTTGAAGGATATGAAGAGGCTGATCTTTTCTGCACTGTGGGACATATTTCTCGTGCGCTTGCTGATGGGGGTGGCCGTCATGCTGTACTATAGTAACTTCGTCTTGGCCCTGGAGGAGCGATTTGGGGTGCGGCCCAAGACCACAGGGTACCTCATCAGCTACACCAGCGCCCTGGGTACCCTGGCTGGCTTCGCTGTGGGGCCCATTCTACGGCTGTACAAGCACAATTCTCACATGGTCCTGCTTCACTCCAGCGCGCTCACCTGCTCGCTGCTGCTGCTCTACTCCACGGCTAGCACCATGGCCATGGTGGTCTTCTCCTCCACACTCCTGTCCTTCTCCACCACCATCGGGAGAACCTGCATCACTGACCTCCAGCTCAGTGTGGGCGGGGCCCAGGCCAGTGGCACCATCATAGGTGTGGGCCAGTCTGTGACTGCAGTGGGCCGTATCATCGCCCCTCTCCTCTCCGGAGTGGCTCAGGAGATCAGCCCCTGCGGTCCCCCAAGCTTGGGCACCGCTCTAGCCCTGGTGGCTATTTTAATCATGTCACTAAACAAACCTCACTCCAGCGGGGATGGGAGTGAGAAACTAAAAATCGAGTAGGATGTATCGGGACCATGTGGAGAAGCAGAATTAGAACCTGGCAAATCAGGGACCAAGGCTAGTCAGAAGGGCAGTTCAGAGAGTGGGTGGTCTAAGTGCAGTTATTTCTGGGTGGCTGTGCCAGGACCTCACCTGCACAGGTATGCCAGCAGGACCATCATAAGTCAGCTGCAGGTGGGAAAGTTTAGACTGAGCTCAGCTGTCAGGGGGACCATATCCAGAGCTTGCCTGAAAGGCCACTCGTCCTACCCGAGCCAGTGAAGCTAACATTTGCTGCCTGGGAAAGGCAAGCTACAAGCTGTGAAATGGAGGTGGGAGAGCAGCTTGGTGTGTGGAGAGAGGGAAGGACCAGAGACAGCGCTCCCATTGAAAGACAGGTGCTGTGTTAATCACAGGCTGATCATCTCTATGGAATGCAGGTTTCCTGCTAAACTCAGAAGCCAGGGAAGAGTATCTTCTCTCCAAAAAACCCCCTAGACTGAGGGAGCTGCTTTATTTAAGCCAGCCTGTTGTTTTTCTCAGCAACAGGTAAAAAGTCAGATACTGACCTCACCCCCTGAAACAAAGAGTCACAGGGGTTTTAAGCACTGGTGACTTTAAGGAGGGGGAGGAGCACTCCCCTTTAAGACATATTAGTTTTGATTATAGTAAAAACTAGAGACTGCGCTGCTTTTAATGTCTAACTGGACACGCCCCCTAAACTCACAGCTTGTAACTGGTTTGCCACCCTTTCCACCACTCAGGAATCAGACTCTACTAGAAAGAACTATCTTTCAGGGCAGCCTCCTCTCCTCTTTGGGACTAAAACGTTTTGGGCTTTGGGCTAGATCTGTGATCCCAGAAGCTGGGGCTCTGAGGAGTTGCATCATCCTGATGTGCTAGTTGTGAAGGAAAAACACAGGCATGCTGTTGAAATAAATGTTCTATACAGAGAGAGGGTCGGGGGCATCCCAGGCCATGGAGAGACTGCCTCTACTGGGGCTTTTGAAAGTCATTTGCTTTGCCTCATTTTACTTTGGTGCCTGGGAAGAGCCTGGCTGATTAGTGGGAGTGTGGATGTGCCCTCTCCCTTGACTCTAAACCACCATCCCTCCAGCACCTAGGAGAGGCCCAGAAGGAGGCTACACTGACTCACAGGAGCCAGGCCTGCTGACCACTGGGGTCACGCTGACTGTTTACGAGCATTACTTAGGGCTCACCCTCTTGCCAGCATTCAAAACTCACATTCTTGTTAACCCTCCTGATTAGTTCAATAGGATATCATACCCATTTTCAACCTAACACAACATGTGATTGTGAGTGATAATTTTTTTTCCTAACTCTAAGGTTTACTATTTATAAATCAGAAGAATGGATTCCCATGGATTTAGAGGTTGTACATGGGATAAACTCAAATATCTATGACAGTTGAAAGTATATTTTAGCGTGAATGTCATCCCATTTTCATCTCTGCAAGAAAACCAACTCATGTTTTAAGTTGTTTCCACTGTGAGTTTTAATACAGGAGCTAAGAACTCTCAAGAGACCAAAGCATGGCGTGAGTGGCCACGCCCTCACCCAGCATCTAAATGCCATGGAGACTGGCTCAAGAGGACAATAAATGAATCGGTGTCATGATGTAATGAACTAAGGTTGCAAAAGTGTTTCTCCAAAGTCTGCACTCTCAGAGACGGTGGGTTTTTCTTACAAATGTGTATGATAGCCATGTTTGCATTCTTAAAACCATAGCACTTTTTTTTTAAAGTTGAACCTATAAATTTAAGGAGGCCTTCAAATTAGTAAGACACATGGGGATATTGAAAACCCCAACCAACCAGTACCTAGAGAAACACTTGGTGTCCTGCGTCAACGTCTTTAGTGACTTGTTAATGTAACCGTTGTTTTTGTTTTGTCGTCTGTTTTGGTAAATGTTTCCTCACAGTTCCTCTTCTCTGATGTCTTGTTCAAAGTGTGGTCCATATACTATCACGTCCTGGGATATGTAGATGCTCCAGACCCAGCACATTCCTGCTAGGGACCACTTTGAGGAACTGTCTAGCTGATCCGTTTACACAGCAACCTTTGACAGCCACATGATGTCTGATGACTGTCACATGACAGTCTGATGAGTGCTATTTATATTGTTTATGGGATAAAAATCTCAGGGAAATTAAATCTGCTCAGCTAACATGTTTGTTTGTGTTCTTTAAATTATCTTGCTTAACGTTCAAAATCCTGTCTAAAGTATCCATTTGGGCCACATGAATTTGTTCCCAGATAAGTGAAAAATATCTTCATATGGTTTAACATGGAGCTATGTGGAAATTTGCTTTAGAGATATGGAGTGTTTATGAAGGGAGCTTGCCCACCCCACACACTAGCCACAGGTATATGCTATAGAGCAGGGCTCCCCTGGAAGTCCATGTTTGAGAAGGCATGGCCTTCCCACAGAACAGAAGTTGTTCAGCTCAGTCCAGAGAGATGAGTAAAATGTGGAGACTAGGGATCCATATTTGGAATGCTCCAGTCATGAACTGAGTGGCCCAAACAGCCCTTCCTGTAGCCCACCAAAAGGGCAGCATGATGCAGGTTCCCCACATGGTTGTGTGCCTTGACCAAGGTCCAGATACATAACACACCTAGGCCTGAGAATCACTATTGAATAGAGTTGGAGGTAGGGTGGGAGGCTCACTGGCCATGCTTAGCAGCTTAGATTTTTATAGCTGACAGGACACCACTGTTCTAGAACACATGGATTTGAGGAAGAACCTCTAGTTGCAGTGAGTACAAAGGTGCTGAGACAAACATGCTGTGGACCTCAGTACAGTGGCCCATATGAGCCAGGAGATACAAACAGTTGCAGGGGCATAGGGAGGCCAGGAAGAGAAGAGGAAGGCTATGCCCAATAGTTTTGTCAACATGACACAAGCTAGAGTCATCTGGAAAGAGGGAATTGCCTCTATAAGATCATATTGTATGCAAGCCTGCAGGGAATGTTCCTAGTGACTGATGTGGGAGGGTTCAGCCCACTGTGGGTGGTGCCATCCCTGGGCTGGTGGTCTATAAGAAAGTAGGCTGAGAAAGCCAGTAAGAGCACTCCTCCATGGCCTCTGCATCAGCTCCTGCCTCCAGGTTCCTGCAGTGTTTGAGTTCCTGTCCTGACTTCCTTCAGTGACGAACAGTGATGTGGAAACATAAAGCAAACAAACCCTTCCCTCTCCAGGTTGCTTTTGCCATGGTGTTTCATCAGAGCAATAGAAACCCTAACTAGTAAAATGGTGGATCTCAGGGCAACCGCAGGGGGCGATGTGATGTCTCCCACATGACTGCTCTAGACAACACTCAGGAAGTCTGGTGCTGAGTCTAGCTAGCCCTTTCTTCCATGTGGTATATTAACCTCAGAGAGCACATGCAGCACTCCTCCATGGTCTCTGCACCAGCCCCTGCCTTCAGGTTCAGCAGGACGTTTGCATCAGATGCTATTTCAGAAAGTGCTTTGGGCTTCTTTCCCTGGGGACACTTATGTGAGCTCTGTAGAGACCTATCAGTTAGTATGAGCTGAGGCTAGGTAAATTGCAGGCATCTAGACAGTTGTATTCAGTAGAACAGATGTGTATTGGTTATGTACAGTAAGAATTGTCAGTGATCCTTCATAACTCTCCTCCCCAAGAGCTAGCCATCATATCCTTTAAGGAATACATTGCTGGGCAGTAGTGGGTCATGCCCTTAATCCCAGCACTCAGGAAACAGAGGCAGGTGAATCTCTGTGAGTTCGAGACCACCCTGGTCTACAGAGTGAGTTCCAGGACAGCCAGTTACAACAGAGAAACCCTGTCTCAATAAACAAAACAAAAATAAATAATATAATATAATATAATAAATATAATATAGCATGAAAGAAAGAAATACATCACCCAGGCCTACCTGGAGCTTCTTTGAAGTGGTGACACATTGAAGAAACTTTATTCACACAAACCTTTTCTCACCTCTGAAGAACTTGCCTAGTTACATGTTTTTCTCAATAAAATCCCTTTTAAAACTGTAACTAAATATAGCCTATTGAATTGTTTTATCTAATGAAACAGGTTTGGGGGAGTTACTGTTGTAGCTGATATATAATTAATTCAGGGTCCCGAAGTGCTTGAAAATATTTAATCTCCATTATGCCATAACCATAGAGTAATAGTAAAAGTAAGTCTTTAGCTTTTAAAAACACTATGCAGATATCAACTATATACATAATTTAAAATTTATACCAATGTCCAATAAATAGAGTAGTTTTAAGATAATGTCCTAGAATTATTTCTAATTACACAAATGCACAAGTACTGTTTAAAAAGTTTTTATTTTATATTTCTCCTTTTTCCCAGACAGACTAAACTCACCCAAACATTATATAGTCAGTCCTATGAAAATAATCATCAAAGCAAAATTTCTCTTTTCCTGATCTGATATACTGTAATAAATGATACTGATTCTTATTTTGAAATAAGATTATTTAAAACATTCTGTGTTGTTCCTTGAAGGGAGAAGATGATTTTAGACATGGAGGAAATTGTGTTTTGTTTCTGATAGCTTCTGTAGCATAAAAGTGAACTGTCAAGTTCTGCTTGAACAAAGCATTGTATTTTCTGTCACAGTCTTTGGGAATTCATATGTGAAGCTGCCTTGCTGTGTCAGAAAACAGTTTCCTTGTAGTCATATGCCACTTTTGGCTCTTACTGCTTTTTCACCCTATTTTCCATAATGATCCCTGAGCCTTGAAGGAGATAATCTAATCTCAGTTAGGGCTGAGAACTCTACGTTCTTTTGTCCTCTATGATGACTAGTTATGGGTCTTTTCTGTTGATCATCATCTACTACAACAAGATGACCTGTGCCAACTCAAGCCAAACAAACACCAGCATGGTGGGGTGGAGGGAGCAAGGAAAGAAGCCCACTCCTACCTGAGAAGCTGTTGGAGATGGAGAGGGAGAGCCTTTTCCTTTAAGGGTATAACCCCTTGGTAGGTCAGCCATGCTCCAGGAAATCCCACACCCAAGAGGACTTGGGCAGCACAAATAAGAGGCCAGGAAGTTGGGTGGCAAAAGAGGGGAGAGTGGATCTGGGAGAAGGTGTACTACAAACTCCTCAAAGAATTAATAAAAATATTTAAAAACAGAATATTGCTATTTTACCAAAGCACACAGAAAAAAAATTTCAAGATTGCAATAATAGAAAAATTGTTACCTTTATCAGTCAATTTAAAGCATTGTATATTGATAAATAAAAATTCTTTCTTTGGTGAATACACTGAAGGAAAATGAATATGATTAAAATGAAATGTGGCAGTTGGAAACTTGGGCAGGGTAACCTTTCTTCAAGCTTGTCTAAAACTCACTGCTGAGAGCCCTGTGCATGCACAAGCCATAGATAGGTTCATTCTAAGATCCCAAAGGATATCCCTGGAACAGTTAGGTAGTACCAAACCTTACATAGCCTGTTTCTTCCTAAACAGATAGCAGTTTATTTTTCCCACCTTAACTGTTTTAATGGTTCCAGTTTGAGGCACTAGAGCAAATGTAGCATGAACTTCTTTATCCTGCTTCACAATTCCACTGACAGGTTGATTCTTTGTCCCAAGCTGAGAACATTCTCCTTTGCTCTTCCCTTTGGAAGCTATGTATGCAAAGCCAAAGTAAGCATGGCCAAGAGGAGAGAGCCTAGAAGAATGGGGAGCAGGCAAAAGCCCAGGAGTAGAGTTTTCTAAGCAAGGGTTTCCTTGAACAAAGGAGGAATGAGGAGTTTTCTTTGGGACTCTATGTGTTCACACCAGAAGGTACTTTAAGGGTGGGTACATTCCAATTCACGTCAGTTACGGGGGCATACTGTAAGATAGTAGACCCATTTTTGGATATGGCTAGTTCAAGTCCTTTGATCATGTATGTAAAACATTAAAATGGTGGTCCAGGTGTGCTCATCTTTCACATAAAATTTCAGCTGAAAATAGGAAAGGATACTTTGAAGTTGCGTTAATGTGTCTACCTGCTTGACAGTTAACACAGTTATCCATATAGATGTTTCTTTTACATATGCCTGCAGTGGCTGACCCCTGACTCAGGGGGTCAGCTTAGTGTACATTAGATGACATGAGGAATTCTGGAGGGAAGCTATGGTGAATGCTTGGCTGCCCAGTGAGGTTCTCATTCCCTTAGAAGGGTATAGTAGTATGCCTACTGTGATAGCTCTGCAAACAGGACAAAGAAGCATTCTCATAGGTGCAAACTCTGCCAGACCTCTGCAGAAGGAACCGATATCCTGGCAAATGCCATACCCGATAGTGGAACCTGGAGCATCTGAGCTCAGGTGTTTTTATTGATACAGAACCCTTCAGATATTCTATTGATAGCACATGCAGATCATTAGCAATCAAACATCCCCCCATGTAAATCCAACACCTGCAGACAATACGAAATGCCAAGAGCTAGGGAGCCCCTCACCCAACAGTGCATAAAATAATTATTTTATACATAACCAAAAATAAATGTCCACACAGAAAGCAGCTGCTTCCAAAGTGAGGTATAAAACATTGTGGCGAGCTACACAAAGAATGCAAGAGATGGAGAATGGGGAAGGGTGCTGTGAACTGCTGTCTCCTGGGCATAGCATGGGTGTTGGTTGCACCCAAGAACTCATAGTGGCTATGGTTACCTGCGCAAGGCCTGTATAGGATACAGCCATCAGAAATCACAGCATATGTGGGGGAGGTGCTTTGCTGGTCCCATTCTCAAACGAGGAGTTTCTGGCTTACTGATAACTGCTGAGAGAGAGAGACCCCATTCTTTGAGACTGTGGCCACTTGTCACTTGTAGATTTCCCATGCTCTGGTCGATGGCCATTCAGCACTATTTGGATTGAGTAGTTTATCAAAAAAAGAACAAGAGAGAGAGGAGGAAGAGTTTGGAAGGGAAGTTTGTTTGTTTTTTTTTTTTTTTTGAAAGGGATATGGAGTTAGTTGGAGGGAAGAAATAAGAGATGTATACAATCATATTTTACTATGAACATGTATATAGCCTCAAAAATAAAACAATTAAAATAAAACAAAAAGTAGAGAAAATGAAACGAAAGACCAGGCCACCTGTTCGGGTCATAAGCTTTCCTTTTCAGCAAGGTGGGGGCCGTGTAACACCCCATCTCTCATACCTCCATGCACGCAGTTTCGGCATGCACATTCCCAACCCACTCATTATGGACAATACAAAACTTGCATCTCTCTGAGCATACACAGTCTGGTCTGTCCTGTCATTTCCCCCTAAACACTGCAGGGCACGACTGAAGGAGTTACATGCATCTAAATATGATATAGGTCACCTCAAGACCTCAAGACGAATATATATATATATATATGTGTGTGTGTGTGTGTGTGTGTGTGTGTGTGTGTATATATATATATATAATTTATTTATTTATATGAATATATATATATTTATATGAATATATATGTGAATATACTGGAAGACACACTTGGGTTCTGTGTAAACACTGCAGGGTTTTATACAATATATGCAGATTTTCATATCCTCAGGGCTCCTAGAACCATGCCTTAATGGAATCCAGGGCTCAGCAGACAGTGTCAGCAGTGACTTCATCTAAACAAAGCAGTATTTTTAATCACCCTTTAAAGAATAAAGTCCAGTGTGCACTTTGAACTGGCACTAATGCTATTGTTCTTATAGTTGCTGACAAAATGGCCAGTTTAACCTAAACAAATGCAAAATGTGCTAAAACTCATAACTTCTTAACTACACTTTTTGTATAAAAAAGTACCCCAGCTACACAGAAATTAATAAATGAAACTCCATATAGACATTTGGAGGCATAGACACAGAACACAGTTTCAAAAGTATTGGAATTCGGTGGCAAGTTTTCTTAACTTTGCTGACTACCAGAAAGCATCAAGCCTTGGACTTATATCTAGGCAGTTCAAATCCAATTTGGTACAACAGGCAGAACTCTCAAAATTCTCCAGGATCTAGGGAACTTTGGTTGAGTCAGGTGGTGTTTGGACAAAGGAAGTCATTTACCAAGGATGGAGGCTTTTTCTACACTTCAGAAATTTAAATCGTTATTGCATTTGAGGAGTTTCGTTTCTGTGCTTCTCTTTCCTATGGTGACTGTAATCAAGTAATTATCAAAAGAAGGAAGTACAGAGAAAAAGACTAACATCATATTTATTTAAATCTTAAAGATTAAACTGATAATAATTAAGATAAAACTACTTAGGTGTTCCTTTTCTGAAATATATACAATGTCACTCAAATATTTTATGTGATTTTTTTTTCCTTAGTGAAAACTGAATTTGGTCTATTCAGTCTGAAATGCCATAACATGCTATTTCATGTTTCTTCTTTTTGTTTCAGAAAGGTATTAGTCTTTATAATATTTATTAATATAAAAAACAGTAAAATTATATGAAGAGTTACTTTGAACCCCCATCCTCCTTGCTAGAACCCCTAATTATCTTATGAACAGTGACTACGTATTTTGGAAAATAAACATCATAGTATTTTATGAATTCTATTTCTATAGTAAAATCTATGAAACTTTCTTCTTTCCAAAAGGAAAACATGGTTTGTAAAACAATAGTCATTTAGAATAGAGACTCTTTTTATTTGGCACAGTTCTAAGCTTATAGCTTTCCATGGATCCGCCTGGGATTGCTGAGGACGGACACTGCTCTAACCAAGCACTCTTCCCCCATCTCACCTGATAATCCAGAGAGAAAAGCCACATTGACTCTGTCTGAGAAAGGGCTGCAGAACCTTTCTGTCTTGCTTACATATGCTCTTCCCCTCCATCCTGGTTAATTTTTGTTTTCAACTTGAAACAACCTAGAGTCACCTGGGAAGCAGGAATCTCAACCAAAGAGTTGCCTTGACCAGACTGGCCTGTGGCTATCCATGTCTGAAAAGATTGTCATTACTGATGATCACCTTGGGAGGTGGCAGCCCACGGAGACCCGCACCATCCCTGGTAGGTGGGCCTTGGCTGTATAATAGAGAGAAGCATGAACTGAAAGCAAGCCTGTAAGCAGTGTTCCTCCACGGTTTCTGCTCCAATTTTTGCCCCAGTTTCCCTCAGTGATGGACTGTGACCCAGAAGTGTAAGATGAAATAACCTCTTTTCTCCCCCGAGTTGCTTTTGGTCTGAATGGTTTATCCCAGAACAGAAAAGCAAATGGAGACCCCTTCCAAGTTACTTTGAATCCTTTCCTGTGGCCAAAAGGACTCCAATAAAAACTAAAGTGGCAGCTTCATTTAAATGAAAACCCAAGAGAGTGTTAAAAGAATTACTCAGAAAAAAAAAAATCAGGTCAATAAATCTACAGCTTAGGAGACATTGATTTAAATTTGAATCTTTAATGATTGTGCCCCACTGTTTCTCTCTGCATAGTCCTAAAATGTACTCCAGAGAACAGAGTCTAATTTTTCATGACAATTTTGAGTCACTACATTATCGAGGGTGAAGAGGTAACAAATTATGGACTAGTGCAAAATTAGGATTTTCCTCCAAAGTGCTTCCTCATCAAAAGTCAAAACCTGAAGCCTCCCCATGTCGTCAGACATGGGAAGACAGTTTATATGAGTGTCCACCCTTCCCAGCTTGGAGTTCTGAATGTACTACAGGACAATTTTATTAAAGCAGGTGGTCATGGACGCATATGAAAGGAACCACCTCCAACTCTCCTCCCAGGATCACACAGTATAAAACCCAAGCGGTCAGAAGTCCTGGCCTGTCTCCCTACTGGTCACAAGAGGTCCTCGGAGGTGGGACTTCTCAGAAGCCTCCTCCAAGTCTATAAACACTAGGAGCTGATTTTGTCCAAGTCGATCTTTCTTTCTGTACCTAGGGGGAAGAAAGGAGGAGGAGGGGGAGCTTACCTGTTACCCCAAAGCTATGGTAGACACAGGAACAAATTAAGAGACTTCTGATCCTATTGTTTCAAAGCTGTACAGGGCCTTTCAACCCACACTTTGGGAGTCCTGCCCTTTCATCTGCCTACGCATTGCAATGAGTGTCCTGTTCCTGTCAGACCAGGTCTCTGCTATGGGCAATGTTCTATTTCACCAAATGGTCCATGGGCTCAGGATGAGACTAGTAGGATCTGGAACTTAGGAGCCACCTCTAGGAGCTGACCTTCACCCCTTTGGAAAGTTGTTCACCATTTTTACCACCATTTCCCTTAAACATTGAAGATAAACACATTTTTTTTATAAATAAAAACTGAGGCATATTTGTAATATATTAAAATTTTCACCAATAAAGGTGTGTTAAAATTTTCAAGTTCTGTCATTCAAGTTCAATAAAGGCACACGTTTTTGTTTTTTTTTCCTTCAGGCCTGCAAAAATAAAATTCAGTTACTAGCCAAAAGTCATTCAGTGGGACTTCTTCCTTTGACCTTCCTCTTCTTGGGAACGGCTTGACTCTACCACCCAAACGATGCTTCTAGATAGAGGATTCTAAGTAGAGGATTCCACAGCTAATCAGGTTTGAGTAACAAGCCACAGGCCACGCTAGCTTGCTCACCCCAATTCGACTTTGGCTTTTTCCGTCATGGCTTCTCAGTGCCGAAGCGGCCTTTCCGGTTCCCGGGTTCTGATGCCCGCCGCACCAGCCTGGGTGGGGGCTTGGGTGGAACGTCTTCAACCAAACTGTCTTCCCTGCTCCGGCCAAACTGTTGGTCTTTGGAGAGCAGGGGCTGCCTCAGTACCCCTGGTGTCTGGGTGCCCCCCTCTTTACTGCGGGGTGCTGGAGGAGTGCTGGGCTGTACTCGCGCAGAACACATGTCCACCTCGTTCTTCCACTCCATTTTGTAGGTCTGGGAAGCTTTCTTTGAGAACTGATCTGGCAAGAAGCGCCTGGCCCTGGGCTGCAAATTGAGCACGGTGGTCCCAGCATCTGTGTCCGAGTCGCTGCTATTGCCGTCTGTCGCAGAACAGAAGGGCAGTGTGGGGAAGCAGAATAGAGATACCACAAGTCACAGCAAAACCCCAGTGGGTCCCCACCATTCCCAGGGTCCCTGATGCAGAAGGAAGTGAAAAGGCTCACTCTAACTCCAGCTGACTAGCCTTGAACATCTGTTACAAGAGGATGTCCAATTAACTTTGAAGTACTTTAACCGCTAATGAATTTGCCCACTGACCCATCTCATCCCCCTGCTTCTCCTGTGAGGCTATAGGTTCAACGGGTATCAGCAAGTCATAGGGCTGGAATTCAACCTGAGAAGCTCTGGCTCTGCTCCCAGCTGCGCCCAGGATCCCCTCAAGAGGGCTCAGCTTGGCCTCTGACACTGACAAGCAATCTAATAGAACTCTCTGCTTCTTAAGATTCTTCCCCTTCATCTGGAATTTCACCTGCAGCTTTGCAGATTTGCTTTGCACACCCACAAAACGACCAAAGTGCCAGTGCATACTTCCTAAGCAAAGGGAAGAAGCAGGATTAGACATTAGACCCAGGTCTGGGGGCTGGAGTTCATGGGAGGACCACTGATGGGACCTGCCCCTTGGCTACTAGCTGATGTTATTAGAATTGAAATGCAGGGGTAAGGAGACTAACAGTTATGGATGGCCCTATCTTGCCTTCCAATTCCCTTGCCTCTTCTTCCTCATCCCTCCTTCCAAAGCCACAAGCAGCCTTTTGAATGTCCTTATCTTGATGAAGTCAATCAACAAACAAGGGTAGTTGCAAAGGGGTTTGAGTTATTGTTACATCCCATATTTTAATAAAATATTATTTTATTAATCTTAATGTAGTTCTGAGAATTACAGAAAAGAGCTTGTGTGGGTGCATGAAGAATACCATCAAACAAAGAAATAAAATATATGGTACATTCTATGAAATACATTAGAATTACTGTACAAACATTAATGTGTATACAATTTTAGATTTATAACTTTGTGTTTATGGCTCATTAAGTGCACAGTAAAAGGATTTACTTTTTCTATAAGCAAAGAATTATTGAGAAAAGCAAGTTATTGAATTATTTATATTATGCTTAGAGATATGTTAAAAATGATCACAATGGTAATAAAAGGGAGCCTGTTGCTACTTGAGGATCACAAGTGGTTGAGCTCCTCCTTCATGAAGAAAACTAGAACATTTTATTTTATAAGCATTAGTAAATAGGTGGGAAAGCATTTCTGCTCCAGGCAGAATCATTACCTGCATTTGAAATCCTCTTCTTCTTCTGAAGTTTCTCTGGAAGTTTTGTGTTTTTAGGTAAGGATAAATAGCGGGAGGTTGAAGCGGAAGCCTATAAAAGAAAAAAAAAAAAACTTTATCCAAATGACAGAAATGCTACTTATTATGTATAAGGAGCTAAATTTTTATGACAAAATTAGACTTTTAAATACGCTTTTAGTCCTTCATTCCAAAGTTACTTTTCTAGATACTGTAACTATTGTGTTTCAACAACCAAATGGCTTCCAAATCCAATGCAGAACAATACAACAGGAAGAAAATAAATGGGACCATTAGGAAAGTGTGAAAAGCACTTAAAAAAGACTGACACCCCTGTCTATAGAAGCTATTCATGAGAAAGGTGTGGAATCTGACTATCTGCTGGAAGGTGATACATTTAAAAGTAGCAATTTAAGTTTCATTTATTTCAATAAATCTTAAAATAGTAGAATAACAAAGTGTTACAAGATCAAGTACTAACATTCTGAACATTTGTCTTTAGTTTCTAGAACTAATTTTTATAGTCACTGCTGCATATCATACATAGAAGAGCTTTTTCCTGTTCACACACCTCTGATTACCCAATACCGAATTTTATTGAAAATTAAAGCCTACCGTGTTCTATCAGTCAATGACTGTCATTATCAATGGTTTTCCTTATCTGTCAAGGAATCCATGCCCAGCTGGACAGTGGGGCAGACTGTGTACTGTGAATGTTCACATGCTCCAGCACTCTGGACTTGTAGTTCTCCGGAGAAAGTGAGACTCGCCTGCCTTCAGCAGTTTGTGTGCTGTTAGCTGTTCTCGGAAGGCTCAAATGCAGTCATGGGCCACGTGGGCCCAAGGAATATGCAGCAGTGTCCTCATGAGCTTAAATCTCTAGAGACAGCACAGTTTTCTGGTCTATATGCGCGTGGTGTTCTCACCTTAAAATTAGCAACATATCCTCAGAAAGTATCCCAGTGGTCTGCGCATGTCAGTATATCATTATCCATCCATGCAAAACTGGTGTGACTATTCTGATTAGAATTGTGATTTGGTCATATCTACTGACCTCCTTCTTTGGCCTTTAAAACATATATTTTCTCCAAAGCCCTTACTGAATTCAGACATAACAATGTACATTTTCTTGCTGGTAGTTTTCTCCTCCACTAACATAAGAATTTCAAGCACAGGAATCTGTACATTTTATTCTCCAGGGAGTTCCACATGTTGAAGACTGGCAAGAGGTTATAGCATGAATTGAATAAATATTTGAAGTAGAGCAGAGTAATATAGATCTATAAACCCTTCACAACTGTAAGCGGAGCTGAGAGAATCAGGAGTCCTAAGGAATCCTTGACTGCATAGTGAGTTCAAGGCCAGCCTAGGCTACCTAAGATTTTGAGTAGATGAAACAAAAGCAAAAGAGATGATATAAAAGGAATTAATTGTTATTTGTCTTTTTCCTCAAGGTATGAACAAAAGAAATGATATAAAAGGAATTAATTATTACTTGTCTTTTTTCTTAAGGTATGTCTCACTATGTTACATAGGCTGGTGCAATTCTCCTGCTTCAGCCTTTCAAACAGTGGGGCTATAGGAACATGGCTATACCCAGGGTAAAACGATTTTATTATTTATTCGATCCCAGAGTATCTAGGAACTGGCCCTCAGCAGCAATTCAACCCATAGAGCCAAAGATCCTTCCTGTCAGCTGGTTTAAGAACAGAGCTTTGCCCTTGGAAGCATTGTGCTTCTGGAGGCAATAGTTACCCTGCGATCCTGATTCACGCTGTTGTCCTTCCTGAGGCTCTCTCGAAGGCTGTGCCTCCTGCGGATCAGAATCTCCTTGGCTTGCCTCTCATTTGTGTCTGCCGTCAGGTTGTGTCTGTTATATGACAAGGTCTGAAAGGAGAACACATACAGGACACTTTATCAAATGATCCATCATTTATCCTCAACCTGAAACTTGACTTTTCTTTGGGTTAACATCAGAGAACTCAGCTTCTCTGTGGGACAGAACCAAAATTAGAATCCAGAGTCTCAAAGTTAACACTCAGATATTGAAAGAATTCCACCTTTTGTAAGTCAGTGACTGTTTTTCTTCATTGAAAAGTATGAGCTCTGTAAATCAGAAAAGCAACTTAATTCATAAACACCTCGTCTGCTTTGTATGCATCCAACCATGATTGATTGTAAAATAAAAATCATTTTTAAACACAATCCCTGCTGACTAGAGATTGCTGATATAAATGAGTCACACTGACACTTGGTGGCACTACATCCTTCTGACTAATTTCAGGGCTGTCATGTTCTGTCACCACTACTAACTACCACCTCTAAATGAGAGCTATCCAGACCTTCTCACATGCAGTGCAGTTCGTAATTGAGTTCATTTATGGATATAATTGGCATAAATACCTTAGACATGTCCCATGTCCTGACATATATTAGGTCCTGCAGGTCAATGAGAAGGTAACATGGAGTACCGAGATCTGACTTCTTTCTCAAGAAGTTTATTATGGATATCTGAGTCTAATAAAACCATAAAAGCAAACTCTTAATCAGCCACTGTGTAAGCCCATGTGTTACCTGATCTAGAACAGGAATGGGAGAGCACGGTGGATCTTGACAAAAACTCAGACATGTGAGGCTATGGGCCAGTTTACTGGAAGCAGGGGCTGGTACTATGTATGGAAAGGACAGAATCTGTTGTTGCAGGAGAACCTGAAGTGAATGGATGGAGTGAATGCGGGGTAACATTGGGTAAAGTGGAGCTTGGCAGTAGAGACCCCGAATTCTGAAGGAATGGCTTAATCCTGCTGTTTGGTTTCATTTTAAACAGGAGTCTATGGCCCTTGAGAGAACTCTAGGGAAAGGGGTTGAATAAGGCTAACATGGATGAAATGGTGACAGTTGGATGGAAAGCGTGCTAAAGAGCAACAGGTGTAGCCTCTGAAGAAATAAGGGTGCCCTCTGCCAAGCTCAGTGTGCCTCAGTCTCTCCATCTGTAAAATGAAGACAACGGTAACAGCCAGCTCTGTGAGAGGCTCCAACGACTCAGGACAAACAGTGAGCTGAACACCACTTGGTAAATGGGGCAAATGGCAAGACTCTGGGGTCATTAGCATATTATTAACAAATCACTTGCATATTGTTAGAATAGGGTGTTAACAATGGAAACACAGTGAAAGACGGGACTCAGGAAACGAAGAGATTCTAGCACTTTATGAAAACAGAGTGGATACATTTACAGTCTAAGCTATAAGACTATTTTCTTTTTTGAAAACAATATTGGAATTTGTTGTATTTGTGGGAGGAGGGGCATGTGCACATGTGTGCACATGCTGCAGAGCACTGGAGCCCTCTGCAGCTGGAGTTGTAGGCCATAGTAGACCACCCTGACTGAGTGCTGGAAAGAAGGCTCAGGTGCTCTGGAAGAGCGGCACACCCTCTCAACTGCCCAGCTGTGAAGGACCCCGGCCCTACAAGTATCTTCAGATATATAAACCATCATCTCGTTTCTTCCCAACGCAGCAGCACCCCACTCTCTATCTCTAAAATCGAAGCCGAGGAACTCTCAGTGCTTCCACGCTTCAGCTAAGCTGTCCGGGATAACTCAGGAATCTCCAGGACAGGCTGCTGGGTGATGGCCTGGGATGCCCCTTGTGGTGCCCATTAGGGCAAGTATGCTATGAGGGGGTGCCAATTTATGGTGCCCAGCTGGAAGACATGTTTCTAGACAAAATAAAGTAATTCCTTCCGTGCATAAATTTTTCTTACCCGCTGACGAATTTGATAGAGATTCCTTGATAATATCTCTCTGATTTCATCCATTTCGCCCGCTGTGAGCTTCCTTAGTTTCCCTTCCCGGCAATCGCTGTAAAAGTCCAGGAGTAAGTACGTTTTACCTTTTAAAGTGTTTCAGAATCATTGGATTTCCTCTTTAGTGTTAAGATTATCATGAGTTAGTGTTAGATTATTCAGAGTCAGAATTTAGTTTAAAAAAGGGCAATTAGGAATTGCTCCATGTTTTCAAACATTTCAAATATTTTTTAAAGTACTCGGTTTTAGAGTAATTAAGTTTCCAAATCTTATGTCAGTGATTAAATCATTCCTGGTAAGTTTAACTATGCATGGGGTTCAATGCACAGTTATACAGTCTGAGAGCTAGAGATAGTCTGCAATCATGCAATGCTCCCCTCCCCCACAATGCCTTGCGTTCTTGCCCCCCATATACTGTGACTGTAGGTGTACGCCACCACAGGCAGCTTATCATAGGATTAAAAAATGACTCAGAGTGTTATCAATTCATTATTGTTATCAGAAAGTAATGCAGAATTGTTCACTGCAATAGAAATTTTATTAGCTATATTTTATTGAGCCTCATCACCAGGGATTCTGAATTGAGTTTTTGTGGAACTCAGGTTGTACAGAGCTTAAAACTCCCAAGGTGTTTCCAATGTGCAGCCTAGGCTGAGAATCCCTGCAGTCAGAGTCCATGTCTGTTTCCCTGAAGCCTACCACACTGGTGTGACTAGCCAATAAGGAAATAGCTGGTCTTCTCTGTGCACTCATATTAGCAACTCTAACACACCTTGAAACCTTCCATTTGACAAGACTAAGAGGATATTAACTCATTTTCAAGGACTAAAGAACCTCCCAAAGCTAATTTGACAAAGGTAAGGAAATCTTAAACATGGCTGTAGTTTTGGATTTGCCGTCCCCAACATAGCTCAACATATAGCAAAGCAAACATAAAACGCAACGCACACTATACACCCAGAGCCCCGTCTTTCAACCAGAATCTTGTTCTGCTGTGAGATCTGAAGCCACCACCCACAGGTTTATATCAACGATATTAATATTATTCTAACAATGCTGTTACTATCACAGGTTTCAGGACGGTGCCGAGGTATGCTATTGATATCAGCTTCACTTTGCAAAGCCACACTCACTTGAGAGATGCGAACGAGGGGACAGTGCTTATCATCCCAGTCTCCGCCATCTCAATGGCGTGCTTGATCTCAAGCTTTTTATATAAGGACACGATGCTGGACTTGGGCTGGTTCTCCCGAATCAGAAGCTTCCGGAGGTATTTGTCATCAAATTTCTTAAACCTACAAATCAGTAAAGTCAAAATTTAAATGAATGAATACATCATGGACTGAAAGAGAAAGACAAGAAAAACTTAGCAAAGTTGAGCTAGTCTTACCATATGTGTATTTTATATGTGCATTCACTGTGCGCATATATATATATACCATGTAACTAACATGTGTCCAAACTCTTTGTGTTCGGGCTGAACAAATCTTCCTATACCTTCCCCCACCTCCACAAGGTATACCTCTCCATTGTCATATATAACCCCTTCTCTTCTATATTCCATGTTTGGGGCTGAAGTGTCCCAGCAAAATTTCCTATGTTGAATTCCTAATTCCTAGTGCATCAGGCCGAGACCATGTTTGGAGATTTGGTCTTCACAAACATGGTTAAGCTGAGATGAATTCATCAGGGTGGGCTTTCCTCAGTGTTCCTGGCACACTGGCAAGAAGAGCGTACTTAAACACAGGCACACAAGGAGACCTGAGTGTGGTAGAGTCACAGAGAGCACACCGCTCTGCAAGGAAACAAAGTCTCCTTCCTCAGAACCCTTGCAGTGAATGGACCCTGTTAACACCCTGTTTTTTGACATTCTATTCCTCACAGAAGCAAGACAACCCATGTCTGTTGTTTAAACCACCTACTGTGTACAACTCAGTTACAGCAGCCCCAAACAACTAACACTCCATATCACCCAATCACTTTAAGGTCCACACATCGAAAGTGTGATCTTTTCTCACCGCACCTAGTGCCACCTCTGTTGTCCCAGATACCGTTTTCCCCCTGGACTCTAATACTGACTTGGGAGCCTAATCAGTGTCTCCTGGCCCTATAGCGTATTCTCAGCACAGAAACCAGAATCACTGGTTGAGACATCACCTACGCAACAGCATGATGGTACATCCTTGAGGTGCTTTCGTGTGGGTCTGCCCCTCTTAGTGCAGTGTGGCTCTTTGTGGGGTCTTTCCTATCTCAGACCCTTGCCATCTGTACTCTGAGGGTCTTCATACTCATTGTCCCACATACTAGGAATGCTTTCTTGCATAGCCTTTACATCGCTCAACAGCATTCAGTAGTAATTATCTCAAAGGAGCCTCCACAAGCCATCTCTCTACCTCCCAAGCTCACAAACACAACTCTTTCCATCCTGCTCACGCTGCACAGGCCTTCACACCCTGCCCCCTCTCTCACTTCTCAGACGTAGTTCTCTACACAGCAGACGTCATCTTGTCGCTCAATATGTAGTTTCCTTATCTCCTAGTATTCAAATGTAAAATCAGTATTGCAGGGATGTCCCCCCATCCCTCTATCTCCAATGCCAAGAGCTAAGCCAGGCACAGTTTAAGTGAGCACGTGTGGTGTAGACATGTCATTCAGCCCCAGTGCCTTCCTTTATCCACATCTGCCGAAACCCAGCAACAGCTTTCTGTCATAGCCTAGATGACCTTTGCCATTTTCCTAGTCATTGGAATCAGTGTTACTCATTTTGGTGACTAGCCTCCTACTAAATTGACTGATGAAGCTCAAGATGACTTGCCACTGAAGCCGGATCCTGCATGTCCACACAATCAGAGCCACGCACCATCGTATCTGTGGACTGGTATGAACCAAGGTAAACAGCATGTGAATGAAGTAGCTATTTTACTGTCACCACATGAGACAAGCTCGGGCAGGATCAGCTGACTACTATCCAGCCCACAGCAGCAAGAACAAGACCAGCCCAGACTAGTCCCGCCCAACTCAGACCAGCCCACTTGGAGCTTCTTGACTCACACAGTTTAATAATAAATGACTGCTATTTTGATCAGCTGGCTTCGGGGATGCCTTGTTATGTAACACCACATGCCAAGTATATAAGTAAAAGAGACTTGTAATAAATGTTCATTGACAAATAAGTTTATAACATTGATTCACTCTTAACCCGAAGAGGTTTACTGGAACACCTGTGCCATGAATGAGACCAATGTTAACCCACATTCTTGGCACTGGTCCTTTGTTCTAAATACCGGAGGGCTTTGAATAATTAAAGAGTCACCCTGAGTACACTGTGCTAGTGACCTACTACTATGCAAAGGCTGGGCCTACTCTTTCCGATGTTTATTTTGAATTTTGTTAGGCTCACTGAGCCAGAATTCTCAACAGTCATACAAAGGCTCCAGCACTTCTCAGATGACTATTATTGTTTTAGATTTCTGCTGGAGATAAACAAAAGGGGGCGTGCACACGGATGGGAGTGGCAGCTGTTCTCTGCTACACAGGGACTGTGTGTTTTCTTATTACTTTATTTCCACTTCCATTCCTCTGCCAAGCTACGCATAGGTGTTCTCTTTCACATCATTAGATCCTCGTCTGTTGCTGGGCCTGAGCAATATCTCCATTGTGTCACCTTTCATTCTGTGCTCAAGCGATCAAGTGCCACAAGGATTCTGGGACCAATGGGATTCTGGAACACCAGGGCCCCCAGAGCTTTGTAGGAAAGGGAAAGAGACCCAGCGTACTCAGACCATCACTTCTTTCTGTACATTCCTTCTAGTAGCGTCAGTGGTTCGGCACACACCAGAGAGGTTACGTGCAGAACTGATTTGAAAATGGCTCCCGCCAGTACCCAGGATCCCATACCCACTTTTCTGGCGATAGTGCAGTGCATACAACAATCAAGAAAATGCTGAAATCTGTGTGGTAATTGAACATGGAAATGTAAAATGCTTGTGGATTAATTAAGACTACTCATTGCTGATAAAAAAAAATGTCATAGAAAAGCAACAATTGCTCTAAGACACAAGCCACATGTTAGCTCTGCTCCTGTTAGTGCTCACAGTTCAGCAATGGCTTCCTTGAGAGGTCTGCCTGCAAGGCACTCATGGTCTGCAGAGGCATTAGCTGCCTCAGACACAGGAGGCAAGCACTTCCTCTGCCCTTCACCTGCATTCCAGTTTAAACTACATGATCACAGCCTCAAACCCTCCCCACTTCCTGTGCTAGTTAAGCTGTTTTTTTGTTTTGGTTTGTTTTGGTTTGTTTTTTGTCAACTTGACACAAACTAGAACTAGCTGGGAAGAAGGATCCTCAATTGAGAAAATCCCTCCATACTATAGCCATTTTCTTGATTAATGATTGATCTGGTAGAGCCCAGTCAACTGAGCAAGTAGTCCTGGGTGGTATGGCTGAGCTAGTCCTGAAGACCAATCAGAAGCAATGTTCCTTCGTGGTCTCTGCCTCAGTTCCTGCCTTGAGTTCCTTCCCCTGACTTCTCCTTAACGGTCCATTGTAAACTGTAAGATGAAATAAACCCTTTTCCTCCAATAAATTGCTTTGAGTCCTGGTCTTTATCATAGCAATAGAAAGACAAATAGGACAGCACCTCTTGTTCCTAATAGTGCCCGGGGTGTGCTGACGGAGTGTGTGCCTACACATGTCTGTGTTCTCCCTACTTGAATGCAACAGGGTAGGAAAATGCAAAAGTCGATCTTCACTTTTGAGTGGAAACACTCTGGTTTGCATTTACGTCTCTCACTTGTCACACTGAAAGAGTACGGGTAGGAGTCTACAGAAAGGAAAAGGTGATTGGGTTGAAAGCGAGAAGCTAAAACAACAGGAAGAGGAGAGGAAAGTCTGTTTTACTGGTTTGTCACATAAAAGGGTCCATCCATGCGAGGAAATTTCTGGAGTGCACAGAGGGCTTGGAGAGAGAACAAGGCAGGCATAGTGGGCTGGCTTTAGTCCCACCTCCAGAAAAAAATGAAGAACTCTTCCCAAGAGAAATGGCAATTTGTTCAGAATTTACAGTGCAGGCTTCATCGGCTTTATTATCTTGTGCTCTCGGGTGGTTAACTAGGTATTCTGCCTGTACAAAAATACCTTTTCCTGATTTATAAAATAAGGCTAAGCTCAAGGGACCTTCTAACATCCGTGAACATGAACAGTGCTGAAAGCTTTGTAATACTGCTCTGTGCTCTGACATATACATCTTATGTAGCCCAATTCCATGCTACACATGTGAGCAATGTGAAGCATTCAAAATCCTTCCACTTTAAATACATAGATTGACAGGTGACCGATTTCACAAAAAAAATGAGTAAGTCGTGGAGTAAAGTGTATATGAGCAAATCAGAAAGGAAAAGCAAGAGAACTTATTTCAGTACAGCTAAGAATCTCTCTCTCTCTGACTTCATGTTCCAGTTTAAATTCTGCTTTCATCAGAAATATGGTTCGCCCAGGGATATGCTCACAAATGTTCACAAATCACTCTGTGAGGAAAGGAGGCTTTTGGTAGCATTCATGAGTGTCCAACATGGCTGCTTCTGATAACATCATGCATGGTACCAAGTGTGCCAGGAGAAAGAATACCCACCATGGGCTCCCACTAGCTGGTGAGGGGTGGGTCCTGGGCCCCATGTTTCAAATGTAGAACCCCTTCCCTTCTTGATCTCATCACTTTGTCTAGTCAGCTGTTCCCTCCTCAATTTATAACAGTGAAGACAGGTACTAAATTGTATCTGACCACCACAGAGTCTTTTTTTTTAAGTGAATTAGTGTGTGTGTGTGTGTGTGTGTGTGTGTGTTTGCACACCTGGACACTTTCTATAAATGTAATCTTTCAAAAATGTGAATCCCTCAATGTCAACTCATTTTTCTTCTACAGGTTTGCTGTTATCTTCTGGCACTGTGAATCTCTGCCTCTGGTGTGCTTCTCATCCTTATGTTGCAAACTCGACAGTAATGGAACCCTTGACTTTGAAACAATAGACTGGAACTCTTGGTTCCTTTTCACTGAATGGTCCCTTGCCATGGAATCTGAATAGAAAAGCTGTTTGGCTTCTGGGGGACCCTGGTTAGAGGTGGCAGAAGATGTCTCATCTTTTAGTGGTCTTTTTTCCATCTTGAAGCCTTAAGTGGATGACACTGAAGGATCAATTTTGAGCCAAAGGGAAAGCATGGTGGCACCTCTTAGTGAGTGGCTCTACCCTAGGGAATGTGGAGTAGCGCTCTCCTCTTAAGTCTGAGTCTTCTACTTCTGGCTATTTATGTAGGCAAATAAGCTTCTGCCTCATTGTAACAATTTGATGTCTCTTTTGAAGCTAAGACGTTGTTGTTGTTGTTGTAGCTGGCAACAGTCACTAAGTAGCCTAGGTTGCCTCTGAACTCATGGATAGCCTCCTGCCTTAGCCTCCAGGGTTCTGAGAGAAGAATCGTGTATCACCTGTCTATAGCCAAGTGTCACCTTAAGAGGACACACAATAGCATAACAGGATTCTCAACCTGGAAAACAGCAGTAACCTAGAGCCACTTTGACAAAATGTTACAAGCCTCTTACTTGTCTCTCCAGAAGTTGTGACCCCAGTGTCCACAAACATCTTCAATCCCAGTCTTCACATGATCAAAAAACTAAAACAGAAGAAAAGATAGTCTAATCAATTCACTTCGTAAAGTAAGTCATTTTCACTCTACTGACATTGAACCTCACTCCAGTGACACCCTCAGTTTGTTTTGTTGAAAGCACAAGCCAACCATTTATAGTCAATTGTCTGTCCATCAGGCAATGTTTTTATCACTTTGGCCATCCTCAGCTTGATCATAATTTTCAAAAATACAAGAAATGGGTATTAGAAACATTTTCAGATTGAAAGCTTTATTCTTCCTTTGCTGGTGCAGAACTTTATCAGGACTTGGGCTGGAGATGATGAGACTATGAGAAGTCCCCCTCACATTATAGACTTTCCCAAGGCTTCTGCAACCTCCTTGAGCCTTCTGGAGTTCCCTTCTCTTTCCAAAATAGCACACTAGTGCAGCACTCTTTCTCTAATTACTGTACATTTTCCTTATTAAGCTGCTCATTGGTCGGCACTCACCCGACAATGGATCTCTTCACTGACAGCTTGCTGCTTCTTATTGGATCTCTTAACATCAAGAAACTCCACCAATGGTCGGATGGTTATTCCCTGCACAAAAATATGTGCATAAATAAATACATCTCATTAAAAAATTCAGCCACAGGTTATCATCTTCTAAGCACTGCTGACCACCAACAGAAGAGAGTCTGTTGTTAAGGTGAAGGTAGCAAATGTAAAATTTTGTTATTCTTTTCTTTTCTTCCTTTTTCACAGATGGCTTATTTTCAGAAGACCATTTTCAACATAAAACAGATGCCCAGAATGGAAGAAATCAAACACTAACTGTAAGGTACAATGAAGTTCAGAGGCATTGTCTACTTATTCTCCAATGAATCCTCCATTTGCTCATTCTACTGGGACAACTTTCAGCAAGATGCTTCTGCATGCCTATTAGAGATCTTGGGCATCAAAACACAGATATGGACAGTGAAGGACTTTGCTCCAGGCCTTTGGGTCTAAAACAAGGTTACCTCTCTCCCAACACAGTTGCAAAGTAGGCAGAAGAGGAGTGACAGACAGACACTGAGAGGGTACCAAGGAAGCTGCAAACAGAGGAAGCACTCAGCAGGAATCTAGAAGGTCCTGGTAGAGACCTCAGTGCAGCCAAAGAGCCAGAGCACCAGCGGGAAACAGCACAAGGGCAGTCTAGGCACACTCAGGAGTAAACTCGAGAGAAAGAGACAATTACTAGCTACTGAGTAAACTAGAAGGAACAAAGGCAACTCCCTATTCTGAACAAAGATCTCTGCCAAAATTCTCAAGTCAGCATGTCAACTAATAATGAAATATTAAAAGCATCTCCATTAGATCACGGAGTTCAGAGATCACTCAGTTCTGGATTTGGACACAGCTTTTCATGTTGTACTCCAACAGAGAAGTTTTTTTCTTAACTAACATCTATACATAATACAACATAACAATGCATTGCTCAAGATTTGAAACAGGGCAAGAAGCATGCCGGCAACAAAAATGGCAAGAATCTGTTGTTAATGGATAGTTTGTATTTATGTTCTAAACCTAAGACAACACCTTCCATGTCAAAGTAGCAAGAAAGTGACTAGTATAAAATCAACATATATGCTATCCTAAATACTGTAAACAGTAACACACAATAGCAATGTTTATTTTACTACGTATTAACACACAATAGCAATGTTTATTTTACTGTGTATTACATCATGTTATAATGACAGGGTGTGTTTGTGTAACTAGTATATACTACTATATAACATGGCATATATACTAGGCAAAATTATATATATATATTAAATTCATTTATTAGATACATTCTCTGTGTATATATTCATATATATAAGCCTTATGACAACTGCATAAAATCCTTATGTAAAGAACTATAAAATTTAACTGAAGGTTATTAAAAAGATTTGAATTTTAAAATTACATTTAAAGTTCTAAATAGATTATAATGACATTTTTTTTTTAACTAACGTATATACACAATATAATATAATAATGTATCGCTCAGGATTTGAAACAGAACCTGAGCAGTCTTTAAATTAACCTACAACAGTAAAGACAACCAGATTTTTTTTTTCACAAAGGAAAATAAAGGAGAATTTGCAGACACAACAAATCTACTAGGTATGATATACATAGTTGTGATATTGGCACCAAAAGTGGAAGGAGAGGCGGTGTGTGGGAAGAGCCCCAAGGTTCTCCTTGGGGGGGTACATAGCACGAAAGCTGCATGTATTGGATGTCCTGCTGATTTCTGAATAAGAGGACGGATTATGTTGAAGTATATTGTCTGCCAATTGATTTCCATTTCACTTTTCCATCTGTATTTAGATCTTTAAAAAAAAAATTACGAGGATGAGTTGAGACAAGCTCAGGCTAGCTTATGTACCCCAGACTGACCTTGAAATTATATCAGTCCTTCTGCCTCAGCCTCTCAATTGCTGAAATGACCGTTTTAAGCCACCCTTCTCTTGGCCTCTTTAAGTCTTTCGCAGTAGTTTTGATAACGCAATACCTCCACCCCATCCCTCTTCAAAGGAGATTGTGTTTTTGTTTTTGCTTTTTCCATCAATCCAGCATTAAGCATTTTTCTAGCATAAGTTCCATTTTTTACTTTCTTAAGTGAAAATTAATTTTAACCAAATTTGATACGAGACGTCTCTCTGTTCTATTTGTATTCAGTCTGCCACTTGGAAATAACACAGGAGCTGATCACAGTTTAGCAATCAACACGTTTGAACTCATGCAAACAAAAATGAGTGCAATTGTTGATTTTCAGAGACAGTGACTCCCCTCAGTTCTGTGTCCCACAGAACTGCAAGCTGAATCTTAGAAGCTCAAGAAGAAAACAAGAAAAGCAGTAAAATTCTTAGCACTGTAAACTTCTAACATATTCTGAAGACACTAGTATTGCACATGTTTCTTCCCCTTTCAACAGTTAGTCAGTAAATAGAAAGGAATAATATCTAGCATCTGGAACCACAGTCCATGAATGCAAGGATGGACAAGAGCCTGCCCAATCCTGATCTTGATTCTTACTAGACAGACAGCCCGGAAGTCAATGAACTAAACGAGTAAGTCGCACTGACAAACTCCAAGAAGCAAGTGTGGATAACCCCAGATCAACTCAACTTTGTAAGAGTATAACATACATAAGTTCACAACTACTAAAACTTAGAAATTATGTGTCTAATTAAGACCATGTTCCTTTACTATGTGTTCATCTCTTGGATCTATTTTGTGCCGTCTTAGCATGCTAAGTAGGAATAATTCATTAGATACTGCTTACTTCTTCTCCCTCCCTCTCTTCTTCTTCCTTGGTCATCTGTTTTGAAGTAGAGCATGTGGCATGTGTGAATGCCATACTTGGTCAATCAGGGTATTTTATTAAATGAGCCAAAGCCACTGGTTTGGAAGGACAGAGAGACGATACCTCTGAGAGGACACCTACTTTATCCCTTTGGAAAGTTTCCAATTTGGGTTACCTAGGAAGCAATTTGATAGGACTTCTAAGAATAAGATAGTTTGTTACTCTCTGTGTTGGCTAAAAATAAATAAATAAAATCCTGCATTTTCCGACAAAAGATGGAGAAAAACTTTGCAAAATGCAAATAAGTTCTCACTTGTCATTCAAATTTGGCACAACAAACACAGGACCACACAGTGAGGCCTGGTTGAGATTCATCTAATGGCAAGGACATGGAGAATTACAGGACAATAAGACTCGTGGCTTGTTCTTTCTCTGGTCTATTCCACTATGTATACCTCTGCTTCCATTAATGAGACACAAAAAGGAAAAAGGCTAACCTGCTCTTTGGTTAAAATAAGCATTCTTTTGGTCAATTCACAGGAAAAGAGTTCTTTGTGTAATTATTACTGACAAAGAAGGGGGAGGTGGACACCTTATATTTTTTTGCTGACTTAGCAAGGATTTCCCTAGAAAACTTGGAAGGGACTTTTCGTTTGTTAAAAACTATCATTGTCTGGCTGGGGGAGTGGTTCAGTGGGTAAGAATGCTTGTTACACAAGGCTAAGGACCTAAATTCAGATCCCCAGAACCTATGTAAGAGTCAGGCATAGCCACATATGTCCATTATCACAGTGCTGTGCAACAAGGGAGCTGAGACAGGAGGATTGCTGGGCTTCCTGGCCACCAGCTTATCCCAAAACAGCAGTAGTTCCAGGTTCAGTGAGAGAACCTTTTCCAAGTTCAAGTGAATAAAGCAGTGTGATTGATAGAGGGGTAGACCAGAAGTCCCCCTCTGGCCTCTGTAAGCACTCCAAAAGACACACACACACACACACACACACACACACACACACAGGTACAAACACTCACATCACACCTAACACACATAAAATACACACATACATACAAGCCTATCACTCTCATGGCCATGCTGTATTATATATGGCCATCCTCACATTAAAAACTTGATCATCAAGATCATAAACCAAGCTGTGCAAATAATATTCACTTGGGAATGAGACAAATGGGAGGAGAGTTATAAATGTGTCCTTGGCCCTTGGCTGTCCCTGGCTTTCAGCCCTTAGCACCTGCACAGTGGCCATCCCTTAGATGTCTGTCTTCCCCTAAACAATGCCTAATTCCTTCCTGGGAGAGATCTACCCACACTGTACTTTTTTATAATCAAATATGTAGCTGAAGCTCTCTTCTTAGAAAAAGTGAAACAGAAGACATGGTTGGCATTTGTCCTTGGCCTGCCTGCCACCCCTTCTTTTGCCAGATCTCCTGCCTCCAGTGTCTCCCTTTTGGATCTAGTCAGCCAGGGGTCACACCCGTCACAGACCCGTGAGGGTGTCCGCTCCTCACTCACATGGTGAGGCTTCTCCTGAGGCTATAGGATCCTCTCTTTGAATGCTCGCATCCCTTGGCTTCTGCCTCTCACTTCCCTGCTCCCTCCATTACCAGTATACTGTCCATTCTCCCAGGATTACCCAGTTCCCTCAACAACTGATCAGTTCCCCAATAATAGCATGTTTCCATGCTCAGCCCTCAGACCCTCATCTATGAGTAATTTCCTCTATTCTCATCCTTTAAAAGGTGTCTATTTAGGGTGTGTCTGCAGTTGGGGTCTTCCATCCTCCTGGTCTCTCTCATGAATTCCTGGTCATCAACCCCTGGATAGCTAGTAGAGAAATGACCCTGCAAAACCAATATCCCCCAACCCCCAGTTGTTCATCATTAACTCCATGTTGATTGCTCAGTCAAAAAAACTGGAAAATACCTATTACTGTTCTCTTTACATCCTAAAGTGTTTGCCATATTGTAGCTATAGCTGGTGATTCAGGGCAAACACAGGTTATTCTTTGTCTAATTAAATAACTGGTTCTTATCCAAGAGCTCTGAAGCCCTTGAGTGTTTCAGCCTCTTTAGAATGTAGTCTTCATCCTTGAACTGCAAGGCTTCAGCTTATACAATTTAGAACATTAAACTGCTAGCCTGGACCTAGAAGGCTTCAGCCTTAGCCTTCTGAGACCTACTGCTGACTAGCTCCTCCTGCACTTTGACTCTTCTGGTTCAACTTACTCTCTTCAGGGATTCTTCTGCTGAGTGCTGCTGTGTCTCTGTGTCTCTCTCTAAGCTCTCACTGCTCCCACCTGCCTCTATAACAGACTGCTTCAACTGACTGCTCTGTAACTTGCTCCAGCCTGAGCTTCTGTCACTCCTCCTTTGTAACTGACTCAACTTACTCTGTTAACTGCTCCTCAGTTGACTCTGCAGACTCTTCAGCCTGCTTCTCACCTGACTCTTTTTACTGTCTCTTCAACTCCCTCTTCTGTTAATCGCCGCTCTAACTCCTATGTAACTTTCTTTAACTGAGCTGAGAGCCCCCCTTTTCTTATGAAAGTTGAGCATGTTCTTACTCTGCTAATTCTTCCTCTGATTAGTTGTTTTGTCTGACATTCACTCTGATTCATCTCAGATGGCATGTCCTGTGTGACACTGGCTCCTTCTGAGTTTTGCTTCCACTGTTTTTTCTATGGATTAAAGGCTTGGATTACCATTGCTTTCTGAATACTGGATTAAAGGTGTTTCTACATTCCATCCAGACCACACAGGCCTCTGAATGGTAGCACCTGGAAGGTGGACACTAACTTTCACACAGGACTATTCCTCTATACCATACAATTTTTCCTCTTGGAAATTTCCCTCTTGATCATTTTACTCATTTTATTTAGCAATATATTAAATGTCCTGATTTCTATGGAATCCTACCCAGTTGGTAATGTTATATTAATTGAATGTGGTGGTTTATTTAACAAAAGAAAGCATATTCCAGGGCTCTCACAGTATCTATAAAATAGGAAGCACCATCAATACAGTTTGGCAGGCTAAATCAGCAAAAATCTGTTACTTAGGACACCATGGGCCCTACACATCCCCACATTCTTGCATGTACAGAGTAAGGCTCTTACAAGGGACATTCCTACCATGGGCCCTACACATCCCCATATTCTTGCATGTACAAAGAGTAAGGCTCTTACAAGGGACGTTCCTAAGGGTGCAAGCAACAAGCAATCTTGAGAAATAAAATAACACCATTTTTCACAGACAGTGGTAAATTCCTAAGCTCCATCACCCTCCTATAAAGCAGACCATTACACATGCATATGTCCTTCATGGGCCCTATGTATCACTTGCAGGGAACCAAAGGCTAAGGAAAATTGACACAAACCCACACAACATTCTTGTTATTGTGTCTCCCATAAATACCAAAGTCTTCTGTCTCTGAACCAGCAGACTGGTATCAGTACCCACCTGCTTGCTTCACAGTCTGCACAAGGACATAAATTTTGTCATCAATATCCAATGGCAACAGAGAGCAGATGGGTTTCTGTTTATGTATTTAGTTTATTCACTTCCAGTAGCTGCTGAGCAGACTTATAGAATTCTTGGGAACTTCTGCATGACTGTGGGGATAACTAAGTAATGATTACTGTACTCTTATCTCTCTGCCCAAATTGAAGCATACCAAAGGACATCAACCTTTCTAGTATTGATTTGCCTAATATTGTACATGAAACCTATGTCACACATTGTATTGTATATACCTATTCCCTACAATTCCTGAGAGGAAGGTTCCATAATCTAGATCCTACAGCTAGGTAAACTGACACTGTTAGGACTTACATGGAACAAGGTAAAAAAAAAAAAAATGTCAAGTTGGCCCTATTCCAGTCTCATTTTGTGACACCCCCACAGTCCCTAATTTCTAATATAATTTTAAAACATGAGCAACAGGTCATATTCTATATAGATAACATTACTGGTTTTATTGAAAAGAAAATGGAAAGAAATATTCAGATATCTAGAAATCAAAACTATTTACTAATTTGCTTTTCCATAAGTTCCATAAGCTACATTCCACAGTATGATAATGAGCCACTCAAATTAGCAGTGTGATTTAGGCAATGTTTAAATTATCATGACAAGTTATGATACTAAATAATAAATCATGTCACATGTAACTTGTTTTTGAAGGCAGTCATAACTTGGTGTATCAGGCTGGAGGAATTTATCCTTCAAGGAATTCTGAAGTAAGGAGAGGAAAATAGATCTTAAAATTTAATAATGGGGGCTGCTGGAAAGATGAACTCAGTGGTTAAGAGCACTGGCTGCTCTCCCAGAGGACATGGGTTTGATTCCTGACCCCCACATGGCAGCTCACAAATACCTGTAACTCCAGTTCCAGGGGAATCTGAAGTCATCCTTTGGCCTGGTGCACAGACATACACACAGACAAAACACCTACACACAAATAAACAATTTTTAAATTGTAATAACAGGTCCAGTGACATAAAAGCTGTCATTTGGAGAAGAATAGATGTCTTACTCGAAAGGCACAGCTTCATGCATGGATTTATAACAAGCTATTCTTAACCACTGTCTATAACTCATTAAGATGTCTCTCCAGGTTTATTTCACTGATCTATCCTGATTGAAGGGTGTGTGTGCAGATGTGTGTGTTCATGCATGGGCATGTGTGTGTGTCTGTAGTGTCCCGAGAAACAGTGATGAGAAAAGTGTAGGAAGGAGAGGAGGGACCATAGTCCAGTGGTGTGGACTGGAACTGAGAAGGAGAGTGGGCAGAATATAGAGAAAACTATGGCCACTCCTCTCCGATGGCCATCAGAATGAACTTGACCAAATGATCCTCCAGCAGAAAGACTGGCCTGGTGCATTAGAATGCTCCAAATATGAACCCCTGAAATCCACCTTCACTGGAGGGTCAGTTAGCCTGAGATGTCACCACACTCAAAGCAGCCAGTGCATAGTTCTTCCTCCTTGTTTTCTGAGTTCCTTATTCTCCTTAGGGTCTTTACACACCTTTACCTTGGTGAATAAGCATCCATCACAGGGTCCCTGCTTCCATTTCTGTCTCCCATATTTCACTTCCCATCCAGGAGTCAGTGATACCTGTTCAAGGCATGCCATTCTCCTGCTACATGCCCTTGTCAACACCCTTCAGTTAAAAGCATGCCTTCTGAGCCTTCTGTGTACCTTTCTCTATCCGCTTCTGTGTGGTCACCTGTGTCACCGTTACTGTGCTAAGCATTTCCTGTCTCAGGATCCTGTGTCAGCTCTTCCTTCTACCTTGAATGTTCTTTGCCCAGATTCCAGCTGGCTTCACATCCTTCATACCTTACATAGATTCACCATCACTTCCACAAAAGACCTTGCTAGCTCTAGATTTCTGTGGCCAATATGATCTGTCCAAGGTGCCTGAGGTTCTACATGTCTACTGTCGTGTCCTCAATAAAAGCCCTAGGCATTGAACATGAAAGTCCAAATTGGTGGTGTTCAGTGTAGCATGGTGCCTGGGGCTATGCAGGGTCTGTAGACAACTAGCCACAAGTCAGCAAAGAGATAAATATAGATTCCCACTTCCAATTTGTTACAAATCAAAAGAGCCAGCTTGTCTGTAATATTAAATGCCAGATATTCATACACATTGTACATGTCATTAATCCCATCACTCAGGAGGTAGAGGCAGACAGATATCTATGAATTTAGGCTTTTTTTTGCTTATATAGTGATTTCTGGGCCAGCCACGGCTACATTGTGAGACCTTGTATTAAAAATAAATAAATAAATAAATAAATAAATAAAAAGTAATGAATGAATAAATAAATAAATAAATAAATAAAGAATAAGTAATGAGTGCAAAGGCAAATGATGTAGGTAACTGACAATTTACTTTTATTTCTTGATTAAGTCTCAACCCCAAATAGGTCCAAATTATTACTAACTCTCCATTAATGGGTTAATATTAAACATCTCTACATAATTTTTATGACTAATGGTATGTATTTTATAATTCTTTTCATTGTCGTATGTGATATTCTGACCATATATATGTTTTGATGAAACTAAATTAATGGCTTAAAAATATTAGGCTTGTATGATGTGTCCTATCTTGAATTAGGACCTTTCTGTGAAGTCATGCCAGTCGTGTGTTATAGTTGCACCAAGCCCATGATATCTGGGGCAGAGGACTGGCTTTGTTCTACAGGCACTTGAGAATTTGTCCTGCGGACTGTGGTCCTCTCCCAGTGCTAGTTCTTCATCCCTGGCCGTAACCTGGCACATGGCACGCTCACCACCCTGAGGTAACCTCTGAAGGGAACTGGCATTATAAAGACGTGGATACCAAAGATGGTAAGGGAAAACGTCATCTCCTCAACCTATCAGGGTCCCTGAGCATCCAGGGGCAGGACTCCACAAAGCACTCTGTTTGCCCACAAGCAAAGCCCTCTGTCTGAGCACAAGCAAAGCTGATCTGTCTTGCGGAGAACTGCCTGGCATGCGCTGTGGCACCCCTGGTTCTCTCACAATCTCCCTAGGCTAAACCCCATCTGGTACTAACTCCTTTCTGTGCCTTTTCCTAGCTGTGAAAATTTCACAGAACTTCAGCTTCTGGACCTCCCTTTCTTTATCCCAAAACCAGAGATAATAAAGACCTGGAATTAGGGAGAGTAAAGTTCTGACAGTTAAAGGAACTGATATTCTAGATGATGCTCTGAGTAAGGTATCTAGGAAGCATTTGCTGATGGTTAGACAAATATGAAATCATGCGTTAGTCTCCATGACTGTTTCCCTTTCTGGACAGTGGATCCCATTTTGTGGCTTCAGATACTATCCACTGAGGACTGGCCTCATTCCTGAACTTGAGCTCTTAATACCTGCCCAGTCTGTGTCTGCACTTCTAAGTCCCACAGATACCCCTAGCCCAACAAGTCTGTGATTGAACTGCCAACCTCCAGGCCTGGTATCCTTCAAGCAGAGACACCCTAATCCACCTCCACTTCTCACTTGAGGGCAAGACATTCTTCTCACTCAGGCACCAGCCGTGGGAGTCAGTGACACCTCTTCTTTCTCCACATCCAGAGAGACTCTGCAGGCTCCACACTCAGAATGTACCCTAGGATCTCACCCCTTTTCTTTTCAGCATCAGGACCTATAAGAGGCCTTCCTGTGCATCTACTTAGTGCCCACTTCCCTTAGAGAAGAGCCAAGCTCTCCTTACATAGCTCTTTGCATCCCTACATAGCACAAACCTCTACAGTGTCCTGTGTTACTCTAGGCCACACTGTACTCTGGCCAAGGACATTCTGCTTCCAGGACATAAGATACCCCTTGGCACATGTGCCTGGAATGTTCTTAAGGCTTGACTAATGCCTCTACCTCCTACCGGCCTTTGCTCAAATATCATATTCTTCACCTTTTCCTTCTATGAGCATCAGTTTAGAGTTATCATCAATCCTCTGACTACATTGCCCGCTCCATTTCATATCCCTTTCTTATTTGTTGTATAGTATCTTCTCCCTTCTAGTCGATTCCATATTTTACGGTTAGGTTTCTCTCCTAACATCTGCTGCCTTCCCCTAGCCCCTGACAAGAGTGGAAGCTCTATAGATACAGAAAAAAAAATTTGTTATATTTTGCTCAGGTAGGAATTCTAAATTCTGACAGCAATGTATGTCATCAGAGCACAAGACAAACGCATATTGCTAAATGAATGTGGTGGTTTGACTGAAAATGGCCACCATTGACTCAGAGGGAGTGGCACTATTAGGAGGTGTTGTCTTGTTGGAGTAGGTGTGGTCTTGTTGGAGGAAGTGTGGCACTGGAGGTGGGATTTGGGGTTTCAGAATCTCAAGCTCAACCCAGTATCACTCTCTTCCTGCCGCCTGCCAATCCAGGTGTCGAACTCTCAGCTACTTCTCCAGCACCATGTCTGCCTGCATGCTGCCATGCTTCCTACCATGATGACAGTGGACTACACCTCTGAACTCTAAGCCAGCCCCAATTAAATGCTTTCTAGAGTTGCACAATGAATATGCACAAAATATAATCTGAGAGGACTGAGTTGCAGAGTCAGGACAACCATGGTTACCGCTTCCCTGCAGTGTGTTGGACTCACCGCTTCCCTGCTCCAGCGGAAGCACTGTCAGCAGCCAATTCCTGTCAAATAGCGGCTGGAAGGTCATGGCATGCAACCAGCAGTTAACAAGTACATTTACGAGGTCTGAGAGCAAGGCAAATGACAAGGATTAGGGTGTGCAGCTCCTCAGTTCCTAGTAGTAAACGCAGCCTGCTGAGCTGAGTTTCCTGAAATAACTGTTCCCCCTGTGGGGGCCAAGTGACCAAATTGGACTCTTGTAATGTCCTGCACAATCCAACACGTGAACCCAGACAGGAAATATCGTGTTCCTTGTTTGGGTGATTCCCAAAGCTTCAACGCACCTACGACACTTTGCATCCACAAAAAAGCATTCATTTGGCTAAGCAGAAAGTACTTGTCTCCTGACAAAGAGAGAGACTTTTCTAGAAGAAATAGCCGCACTCACCAGAATGAAGACAGTGAAGAATATAACAACAATTGCGGCCGTGATGAACAGCTTCTTTCGGGGGAACACCGTAGCAGGTAGGAGAAACACCAGCGCAAAGCAGATGGCACCTCGGAGTCCACCATAGGCAATGATGAACTGGTCCTTGAAGGTCAGGGGAATGGTCCGGAACCAGTTAATCACTTGGGTCAGGACAAAGACACCTACGGACAAAGACAGACACAGAGAAAGTAGATTGTGTGAGTATGAGCAGGAATTCTGAGCCTCCGTGACTCCGCAACATGTTTAGAAATGACCCAGGAGCTGCCCTCTCTCCTTCCCCTGTCCCAGGGATACTGGGGACTCTCTGGGGCATAGCTCTCATTGTCCCAGGATAACAGGCTTTCATGTATTCAGAAAAGTGTAAAGATGCTAATTTTACCTACGGTAAAAACCTGGAGAAGATTTATAAGGACAGGGAAGAAGGGAGAGCTAAAATGGCATAGAATGGGAAAAGAAAGAGACTAAGAAGAAAAGGAGAGGTGAGTGGGGAAGGACGGAAGTGGAGGAGAGCAAGGAGGAGATGAGGATGAAGAAGAAATGAAGACAAAGAAGCAGGCACAGCAGACAGAAGTCTCACCAGGCCAGTGCCACCCCACTGTTCATTGAGCAAATGACTACCCCTTACCCAGCGCTCGCCAGATCAGACAGAAGGCCAGGGTGAAGCAGACAAAAGCCCAGTTCCATTCGTGGTTCTTCCCAACAGTGGACACGCCCATGAAGATGAAGATCAAGGTCTCGCTGACGCTGCTCAGCATCTTCATGAAGTACTTGATGGTTGTGTAGGACTTTTGGGACACGTTCTCTTCTACGTATTTATTCATTGTCATGGCACACGCCGTGATTCTAGAGGGAAGATGCACCTTCTATTTAAACACAGCCTGGACCACGGTCAGAATGCCAGAGTCATCTTGCTAACCCCAAGATAATCGTGCTGCCTTCTGCTTCTCTGAAACCCTAAATAATCCCTCTGCCTTCTGCTCGTGGCCTGTTGATTTTGTAAGTGAATAGGATTTGAGAGCAAACATTAAAAACCTCACCCTCTCTGGAGGTCTTGATTAATACCCATGGTTGGAAGCACCCTGCCCTATCCAACTTCCCAGTCCCTTCAGCCTGCTTATTCTACATCCACATTATCTCAGTAATCCACATGGTCACTATCACTATGAATCCTCTTAGAGCATCCCAAATTTTAAAAGTCCAAAATAGACTTGAAACCCACTATCAGTCCCACAAAAGCTATCCTCTCACCTGTATATACCGTATATACATATATACCGTATATGCCTGAATATACTTTATTCCTACATTACATAAAGCCTTTGAACGTAAAATCCTTCACTCGTACAGGTTGCACTAGGCTTCTCCCCACCATTCCTCCTCACCGCACCCCTCTCCATATACCTGGGTGTCAGTCGCTTTCAATTCTTCCTCCCAAACATTCCTTGGACCCACTTAGTCATTCCGTTATTACAATGCCTGAGTTCTGAGTGCCATTTCAATTAGTGTATTGTGTCTTTTTCTAAGAAATTCAAAATGGGCTCCAAGAATTGCTAAGTGAAACAAGTTATTTTATTTCTTTCTTATGGTATTTTCTTCACAACCTTGGAGTCACTGTGCCCTTTGCTACCTCTCTTTGGGTAGCTGTTTTGACATGGCATCTTTGCATACCTCAGAAAGGGATCTGATCGGTCACATGCTGGTAAGGTGGGCATGGACATTCCTCATGCACCTCCCTTCACTGGACCCCACGCTTCACATCCTCTCCTCACATCCATCTGGCATTCACCTTGTTTCTCATTGCCTGCCACCTGTGAAGCACACCACCTTCTCAACTACCATCTGCCCAAGATGTCACCTCAACCAACTCAAATGCCACCCAGCCATTTAAATGTGGTATGATGCAGGTGACAGCACACACCAATTCCTATCAGAAGAGGTATGTTCCCCATAGAGTACCAAGGGAATTCAGTATTAGAATGAGCTGAAAAGAAAAACAGAAAGATGGTATTCTAGGGAGCCACCCCAGCTTCCACCAAGAGATAAGAAAGCAACTGCCAGCCATAGGGCATCTGTTCGACTCTAGAGCCACAGAGGCACTGTGTACACTGCCCTCTGCCTTAACCCAAGACATTTGTTCATAAGGAAAGCTTCCTCCTGTGACATGGCCCAGTTGAATAATACAAACCTCAGATGCTCTGAGATCACAGTCAACAGGTAGCCACAAGACTGTGTCCTTGCAACAAACAGACCTGTTCCACACATAAACATCATTACATTGCTTTTATATTAAAATGAAACAAACACTCCACTTTTGCAAGGACCCTGCACTTATCCATAATGTTACCGTCTCCAGAACAAGAACATGTTTCTCTTAGATTTATATGGGCGAAGAGCAACATATAACTCATGAGGTTTGCAAAAAGAAAGGGTGGCCTTTTAAATAGGTTAATAAAACTGAGCCGACACAAACATGGCAAAGCCTCTGAGTAGCTGAGGGCTCATACAATACAGGTTGATGTTCACACAAACCTTTCCTAGGAGCCCGAGACTGAGTAAGCACCTTGTACGGGTTGTGTCAGCTAACCCTCATAACGTGTTTATGAGGCAAGTTCTATTATCACCCCCACTTTCGCAAATGGGAGAACAAAGGTAGACTCAAGGCTTCACAGCTAATAAATGGTGGTGCCCAACTGCTCATCCAGAAAGTCTGACGGAAGTCAGTGCTGTTGTAGACCAGATTCTCACTCCTGGGAGTTCCCGGTGAGCCTGGTGGCCTCGTGGGAGAGAAGGCTTCCACTTCCTGCCAAGCCTTGTCCCTCTCCTCTCAAGAACAAGGCTATCTGTATTTTTTCCTATGTCTACTCTAAGAAAACAGCACTTCAAAGTCCATTTGACCGTCTCATTTTTATAAGTCAAAAATCAAAAATAATTTTAACTGGGCTAAAAAAAAATTAAGATGTTGACGGAGCTGTGGTCCTTCGGGAAGTTTCTGGGGAGAATCTGTTCTTTTTGTGCTGCTTACAATCTTTGGCTTGTGGCCACATCACTCCGCCTCTAATATCCCCCTGATTCTGACAATGATTAACTCTCTCTCATAAGGGTCCTTATGATTACATCAAGCCCATCAGATTATTCATTAAAAATTCCCCATCTAAAGAACCTAATTAAATCTCATAGCCAATGTCCCATTTGTCTTATAATGTAAGTTATTAGCAAGTTCTGTGGATAAAGATGTATTCATCTTTGTGGACCCCCTCATTAATTACCTCTCAGAAATCCAGATCTTTCACGCTTTGGCTTAAAATGGCCCAGAGTAACTGAGGACTGAATCTTAGGCTTTTGCCTACTAGGCAAACACTCAGCCTTGAGCTTCATTTGCAGCACAAGTTCTACTTGCAATTTCCAGATAGTCTCACCAACTTGCTTAGGTTGGCCTTGAATTTTCTCTAATACCTAAGCCAGCCTTGAACTCTCAATCCTCCTGCCTCAGCCTCTAGGTTGCTGCATTTACAGGCATGCATCAACAGGCTCAGCTTAATTGAACTTTTAAAATCAATTTTTAGAAATTAAGATTCCGTAGTACAAAATCATGAGACAAAAGCTACATGAAAGCTACAAGTTGTCTGGATAGCATCTTTTTATGAGGGAGAAATGATCAGCAACAAGAGCAGATGAGCTTGTCTTCAATGTTGAAAGTAGAAAATTCAGATATAATGTACAATGGCCATATTACTTCTTAAAATATTCTAAGGATGCACAGGATGCTTCATGATCAAGGAGATGTTTAAAAATATAGACAAATATGGATAATAATGAATACCAAGTACTCATTACCCAATTTCCTTCAGTTACTTTTATTTTTAAAGGGACGCACCACTCGCTAGTGAGTTGAATCTCCATGGTTCTTCAGCCCAGAGTCAATTCCTTGTCTTCTTGGCATTCAAATTTTTTGACTTATCATTTGAATAACATTTTTTTTTTTGCAAGACTTGAATCGTGCTGTGTAAATGTGCTACCCTCCCCCTCGTGATAACATTATTACTTAAATAAGCAAATGATGAAGGCAAAAGTAATGTTTGGTTCATGATGGCAAGCCACTTCACAAATACTAGTCATTCAGACTAGGTTTTATGGGAATATTTGACCTGAGAGTCCTTGAGCTTAATATGACAATGTTTATATCAAATGAACTAAATAGACTCTTTATGGTTTAGGACACTTTCATTGAATTTCAAAATATTGGCCTTAGTATTTCCTGTATGGCTTGACTTGATAATCATCCTCTAATCCATGAGTATCTGGCTTTCTTATTTGTCACAGTAGGCAATATGATTATTAATACAAGTTTAATATCAACCAACATTCTCTGAGCATATACTGGTATGAAATTCTGAGCTGTGGTCTAGGAAGACAAGGGCAAGTAGGGCAGAGATTCTGCCTCTAAAAGCCCCTTGTCTAAGAGGAGAAAAGAGGAGATGATTGCCACAGAACACTGCGGTGCTAGATACAGAAACAGAAAGGATGTGTTGCCTGTGTCTTCTAGACCTGTCGCCATTGCTCTCAGGAACACACAGCAACTTTGATGGCCTGCATAAGAGCAGCTCAAGACCACGCCGATCGATATTCCAGCATGGGGTGGAAGGATCTCATGAGGAGTTGATGACTTCTGGGGAAGAGGGAGTCAGTTTTCTTCAGAGATTTAGTCCCTGGTAGGTTACGCTTGCCCCAGTGGGTGGTCCCACACCCATGTGCATATAGAATGTACTACTTGGACTCTGGGTTGTTTTTTTTTTTTAAGAAAAAGAAGAGAAAATGAGTTTGGGAGAAGGATGTGGTGTTTGGAGCTTCTAAAGGAATTAGAAGAGGGTCACGAGGATGGGTATGATTAGAACGCACTATGCACACAAATGAAAATCTCAGAGGATAAATAATAACACTAAACTAAATGAAAGGGTGTGTTAGAAGTTTGGGGAAGGAAATTGTTAGTTATACCACTGAAAGGGTGCATTTGTGAGAATGTTTCATCGGTAAGACGCCATCAACAAAGAGAAAGAAGAGGAAAGTACAGCTTTCCTTCAGTGCCTGCAGTGGCGGTGCATTTTGAGGAACCCCTGCAGATAACAAAATATGATGCCTAAGTCCCTTACATAAAATGACAGTATTTGAACACAACCTAGGCACACCTGCTTGTTCATCCTAAACCATATCTGGATGACTTATAATGCCTAATTCAAGAAAGCACTATGTAAGTGGCCATCACCCTCTGTTCCACACAGACAAGGAAAAGTCTGCATCCACTCAGCATGGATGCAATTATGTTTTACAAACATTTCTGATATACAATTGATGGAATACACAGAAGGGGAATTCACAGATAGATGAGTGCAATTCAAGAAAAGCAGGAGAGCATACGCAGAAGTCTAAGAGAAAGAGGTCGGCATGCTCAGAAAACTGCTGGCATAATTCTGGTAGCCAGAGGAGAGTAGGGTGACAACATTAAAAGGCCATGAGAGAAGGCAGGGGTCAGGAAATGATAGTTATACATAGCAATGGGGAACTTCCACTTGATTCTGTAGGCAGGATGAGAAATTGAGATGCTTTTATCTTTGAAGGTAATTATCTCAAGTCTCTCATCTCTGCTCCATGTCTGTTTCTTCTAAGGCCATTAGGAGGAAGAAGAATGTCTCCTGCTTTTTATATGTCAGGCATATCAGTAATGCATCTTGACTCAGTTGCTATATGGATACACTCTTAATGGGAATGGTACTTTGATATGAACAAAATTATACTCTAGGAAAAAACCACTGGAGGAGTGTCACATACGCAGAGGACAGATTTGGAAGGGCACAGGCCAAAACGATACAGATAATTTGTTTCCTTTGATAGCTTGTCATTTCGTTTTCAAAACCCATTCTAGCACCTGGCCTATATAACACACCAAAATATGGGCATGTTTTGACAGGTGTTAGGTTTCGTTGTGTGAGACCACGGAGAGGTCAGACGTACTGCTTTGTGATTACCCTGCCTCACTTTAACATAAATGTATGGTGATTATCGCCAACTTAGAGACAGAAAAGTAAAATCACTGTAATTAGTGGGTTTTGCACTCACTAGCAATTGAGGTTTTCCTCACCCTGGTATTGCTTAAAATATAGTACAGGCAAAAATCAGGCTGGCTAATATGACCTCAACAAGGTCTTCAAGGGGAAGACAGTGTTTCTACTTAAACAATCTGTCATGTGACTACCTGTGAACTTAAAAAAAAAAAAATTCTTCCAATTACTATCTTCTTTAGGAGGCCGTGATTCCGTTATAGCATCCCATGAAGCTGGCCTGTTGTAGACTGCATTTTCCTTCTACCAGAAGGTGTACATTGAGAGAGTAGAGGCTCCTATTAGCCCCTGCTCTGCACGATCTGTACCTGAGTTGCTACCAAGTTCAAGTTCTTTGGCTAGATGGTCATGATCGTTAAAACCAAAGGTACCAAGCATCCATATTGAAAGCAGGGGGTAGAGACATATTTCTGGTTGTAAAGATAATGTGTATGTGCACATATACATGAATATATATATATATAGTATGTATATATATATATATATATACACATACATATATGTTGTAATGAGAATACATGTATCATTTCTGTACAGATGTGCATAGACATACTTTCTATATGCCTTTGTAGAGGACATGCCTATATAAGTTTTTAAGTATAACTATCTTTAAGAAAAGAGTGGTCAATTTCCTAATTTCAGTTCTGAGACTAACATTAGAAGGCTCTCCCGAGAATCAGAGCTGCTTTGGAATGTACCAGGTGATAGGACATTGCGCAGTTCATTTGCTCCCACTGCAAATATGCATGTGGTACTAAAAGGTACACATAAAATTACAGGAATGTCACAAACAAATCCTATATGCTCAGTGAAAACTTTGCCAACGTGAAGGCATACTCAGAGCCAAGCGTTAGCAGTGATGAAGAGCCATTCAGTAGTTCTCTGTATTGACTACATCCAGGTCTCATGGTGACTCTGGTCACGGTGCATGTTCTCAGAAAAAGAACTACTCATGTGAAGTAAATTAATTATTCCAGAGCATGAATTTACTATAGAGCGAGTTGTCACTTCCAGGAAACCCAACAACCAAGAGAAAGTGAGTTTGACATATTATAAAACGCAAACAAAAACTGTTTTCAGAAGAAAGCTCAAGCACTAAAAACTGAGCTTTCAGAAAAATGAAATAATAATCTTAGCATGTGTAAATGGTAGGTTACCTCTATAACCTGTCCTCTTTCCTAGAGTCCCCACTTTGTGTTTTACTCTGCCTTTTATAAATGTTTTCAACTCAACTAATGCTTACGTATCACTTATTGGCACCTGATGCAGACATGATGCTATGCAGTGGAATCTCACAGGGGATCGTAAGTCATTGTCTAAAATGTAATGAACTGTAAGGACTCATACAGAGATGAGTGACTCTAGTTGAAGACTATTGAGAGAGACTACAGAGAGCTTGGAAGATTTGGCCTGGTCTTAACAAAGAAATCAAAGGTGGAGGCCTCCACGTGGGCATGGTAGAGATAGAGCATACATGGCGCTGGGCATGGAACCTGCCCTACCACTTTCGCACTACTGTTATGTACAAAGTATTTTCAAGGTTGCTTGTGTGTCCTGGGAACATGAGTTCACAAGGCTGATTTCTGGAGTCTCTTACAGCCCATGGCATGTGTATTAGAACACTATGGTCTGTGAAGCGCATAATTAGTGGAAACCCTTGGGAAGATGCAAATGCCTTCCTTCATCCAAGAGAATCAGGATGTCGACATGGAATGGCCCTTCTAGGTGATTTCTAAATACATCAAAGTTTTAAGGAACTAACTAGGATGCAGTCAGAGGGCTTGGTAAAGGGGATTGGGTGGGACCCCAGATGAATCATCTTATTTAATATTCTACTGGGAGGCAGACCCAAAGACTAACCCAGAATCCCAGGGCTATTGTGTTTTAATTGTATTATTTTACAGCTTTTCTCCCTTCCCCAGTCTCCAACTAGGCACCTTCCTGCTATTGCCAGCTGTAAATCTTCTTCTGACATGTATTCCTCAGCCCTGGAGGCAGCTGGCCAACTTGGGGCTATGACCTCTGGCTTTTACCCTACATAACCATTAAATTATCAGTTGCATGCAAAACCGTGGTATGAAAGAGGCGTGTAAGCATCTGCTGCTCTGTTCATTATAGCAGAATGATGCAAGTGCATTCAGTCAGGGAGTAAAGCACAGAATGGGTCCCAGATCCCTGCACAGTGGAAGTGAGAGGCAACGTCCTCTCCTCCTCCTCAGAGTTCGTTTCCTTGGAGACCCAACAGCATCTCACCCTGGAACCTTTCATTATGCTTCCACATCCTCTCAAAAAGCTTTTTTTCTTTTCATCAGTGAGCTTTTACTAAAACACATCTCAACCAGACTGCAGATACATAAAATGCAATTTCTATGTTAAAAAAAAAAAAAAACTTTTTTTTTATGCTTTTGGCATACCCAACCATCACACAAAGGAAGGCGGTGCTGACAAAGAGATGGTTTAGTGGACATGGGAGTCCTCGGTTTCGTGTCACTAATGATCCATATCTGTCTGTGTCTGGAATTTATTTGTTCACATAACCTAGTGGCCTTCTGTTTCACGGTTTGTTTCTGCTCCTCTTACTCACCCAGCTTTGCTCTCCTATTTGAACTGGGCACCTGGCTGCAAGGGCACCAGATGACTCAAGTTACCTCAAATAGCTAGGGATTAAGTATGAGGACACGTGGGAAGGCAGGCTAGATCACTTGGCCAGATCTCTTGGGAACACTGAAAACTCAGAGCTTTGATCGAGGCAAAAAGAGAACGGCAACAGAGAGAAAGAGGTCTAGAGGAGTACCTTGGCATGGAGAGTAGCTTCACATGGGTACTCCCTGGAGGTCAGGGCTTCCCTGTGTAGAGGATGAATGAAAAGGAAACTGAGGTCTTTTAAATCAAGGTGAGGTAATTGCCTTCAGGTGCCCAGTAGGTCACTGGAAAAGAAGGCTTTGACTCTCTGAGTTAGGTGAGTGTCTGTCAATAGAAACATGAGATACATAACCTAAAAGGAAGAGATGCTTATTTGGGCCCAAACATTCAGTTCGTGGTCACGTAGCCCTCTTTGCTTTGGGCCTGTAGGAAAGTATATCAATATGTGTCAGAGAGGTTGCCTTATGGTGGCTGGGAAATGCCAGGAGGCAAGTGTGCCAGAATCCTTCAAACACACCCCAGGTGATGTGCTTTTCTCCCACTCAGCCCCTCTTACACAAGGTCTACTACCTCCTCTAGGCTGGCAACAAAGCCTTCAGCTTATGGGTTTGGGGGAGTGATTTAAGATTCCAACCACAACACCCTTGTGATTGAATTTCTTTCTCTAAGTCTAGGGTCATACAACTAAATCGTAAAATAGTTTGCATTATTCTATGGTTTAAATTGTTTACATGGAGTCACGTGGTCAATATTAAGATACTGTCAAACATCATTCTAGGAAGTTCTAGTTAGAAAGTGAGCGCTACTTCTGCAGATGTAGATGTTGATTCACCCAGATGTAGCCACTGATTCAGGTTCGAAACTGTTTATTCTTTGGCTAATACAATCACCAGTTCTTGCCCAGAGCCCTGGTGCCCTGGAGTGTTTTGTCCTCTTTACAATCTACTCTTAATCCTTGAACTGGAAGGCTTCAGACTTCATACAATCTAGAATATTTAAACTGCTAGTCTGGACCTAAAAGTCTTCAGCCTCCAAGACCTACTACTGAATGAGCCATTCTGATTACCTCCTTCTGAACTCTGACTCTTCTGGTTCAGGTTCACTCTTCTGGCCTGATACTGACTTCTTCTGCCAAGCTGCCTCTGTGTCTCTCACTGAGCTCTCACTGCTCCATCCTACCTCTGTAACTTATTCTGCTTCAACTGACTCTAACTCACTGACTGAGCTGACTCTTCTGTAACTCTGAGCTGAGAGCCAACCTCTCTCGTATAAGAGTTGGGCATGTCCTTACTCTGACTCACTCTAACTCTTCCTCATGCTGACTCATCCTCGATGTCACTTCCTGTGTGACATTGACTCCTTATAAGCTCTGCTTCCTGTCTGCTTCCATATTGTTTCTGTTTTAGGGATTAAGGCATGGACTGCCACTGTCTTCTGAATACTGGGATTAAAGATACGTCTACATTCTATCCACACCACATAGGCCTCTGAATGTAGACCCCTGGAATATAGGCCCTAGGTTTTACACATGGCTAATCCTCTACACACTTCATTATCAATTTTCAAAAAAAAAAGTCTTTGATAAAAAAGATAATTATTTCTTAGCAATAAATCAATAATTTTTACTTACAGTTTATCTTGTTTTACAGTTTGGACTACATGTTAATAGAAAGCAACATTTTTTTTTTTTAATTTAGTCTTCTTGAAACATAAGTCAACAGTGACATTACATAATCTTTTCTTTAAAGACATGTAAAGAGCAGTCAAGAAACCATCCAAAACTCGAATGGTGGTAGCACTGTCTCTGTTCTTCAAGGAAATGATGCAGCATTTGTCTTTGAACTGAGACAGTTTGCTGAACCTCTTTGTCATTTTAACTTAGCAGGTAGACAGCACACAAACATGGTGTCGTCTCTGAAGAATTCTCAGAAATACCTTAAACCTGCCCTAGTGTCAACACTGAAGGAACCCAGCCGTGTAACCAGGTCCTGCCAGAAAAGTGATGTCAGTGTTTTAGACAAACGTCACCATGGGAATGCAATGCGCTGATTTTCATAAGTCAGCCAAGCACAGTGTTTACTAGATCTGTATTCAACCTACTGATGTATTCTGGAAAATTAACCTGTGCTTGTTTGGTAAAGACATCATCTCATCAGTTCAACCTGCCAGCAGAGTCAGAAGTGTGCTTAGACTTATTGAAGTCCAGTCTTGATCATCTTCAACAGTGGGCCCTACTAATGTTTCCAATCCATCTATAAAGTAAATGTAGATGGTAAAGTAGTTTTGTTTGTTTGTTTGTTTTGCTTTTCATTTTTTGTTTTTTGTTTTTAAGACAGGCTCTCACTCTGGAGCCCAGCCTGGCCTCCAGCTCACACTGATCCTTCCGCCTTACCCTCCAAATGCTCGGATCAGAGGTATGTGCCCATATCCAGAAATAGCTGAAAATGGTGTTTTTATTATCGTTCATCTCTAAGAACGTGAGGCAACAGAATATATTTTTAATATCGAAGGTTATGTGACTTTACAACTTCATTCTACAAAAGTGCTAGCTCAAGCTACGGACTCACCTTCCTTTGGCTTCTTCCTACAGAAGTCACACCTTTCCCCAGAGAAAGCTCCAGTTCAGCTGGAATATTGGAGATATTTAAAGCTAAACCCCTAAGAGGCTTCAAACTGATGCAACAAAGATAGAGGAATGCTGAATACTGGCTTAATCTCCATGGCTTGCTCAGTTTTCTTTCTTACGCAACCCAGGACCACCTCTAGGAATGACGTTCCTAGAGAGCCCTCTAGGGCTCTCCAACATCAATCATTTATCAAGTCCACATATACGTCCACAGGCCCTCTGACAGAGGGTATTCTTCAACTGAGACTGAGATGAGATCGAGTTTCCCGGATGACTTGTTGCACACAGACATACAATTAGTGATGCTGATTTCCATAGCCAAAGTTGCAAAATATTGCAATTTTGACATCCAATTACTATAAAAGTCACTAATGAGATATTCCTTAATTCTTTTATTTTTCTACTGGTACTCAGTATTTGACATTGATTTTCTCTCAGTGAATACTTCATTTTGGCTATCTGCATTTCAAGCGCTCGAAAGTCATGTAAGGATGTTAGCCACGTCATTAGACAGGCTAGGAAGGAAACCTAACACCATGCAGATGACATTTGTCATCTGACTCTAAGTAAACAACTGACAGCACAAAAATAAACACAAAAGGATGTTTAATTCACATATTACCCTGGGCTTTCCTATTTCATATTTTTTTCTTTGAAAAAAGAAATCTTACCCTATTGTTGAAGCAAACTTGGAAAAAAAGATAATAAGCTTTTTGTTTGCATCTTTGTTTTCCCTTTCCCCTAACAGTTTCCAGAAACCCACAGGGCTTATTTTTGCTTTCCTATTGTCTAACTGCTTTGCTGCCCCATTCATTATAGCATGATTTCTCCTGTTTAGCAACTCTACTTGGGTAGATGAAGGCCCCAGCCATAACTAGGTATGGTATCACTGAAGGAATGAACTACAATTGAAAATAAAATCACTGCTTTCTTGTGCATTGTAAGGAACAGCATCCCAGGGAGAAGTACAGCTATGAAATCTGCGGTCTTGGGCTCCAGGCTTGGTCCCTGCATTCTTCCAGCCAACTCTCTCTCTCTCTCTGCTGGTACCTGGATGCTCAAAATGCTTCTTGCATCTGAAATATGTCCTGAGATGCCTTGTGCAATGTGATATGAGTGCCCTGCGGGACCCGTGTTCCCCGGGGCTTTACATTTCTGACAACTGCAGTAAAAGACCTTCCAATCCACGAATTCTCAATGTGACAAGACCCGGATGCTGCAAAGCACAGTGAAGAGAGAGCAGAGGGTAGCCGTAGCGCAGGAATCCTTTGACTAGGAAAGCCCATGGCCCTAATTAACCATTTAAACCAGCAGCACAAAGCTTAAATCACCCCAAACTTCTCCAATATCGTTCGTTCTTCTCACTTCAGATCTGTTGCAAACCAACAAATTACCAACACGGATCTGTCAACCACCTCCACCTAAAAACAAAAGAGCTAAAACTCATAATAATGAGGCCTTTCGGGACCTGGATCTGCTCAGCTTCACCACTTTACTGAATAAATGGTATTCTTTGCCTCAACAGCATGAGCCCAGTTCCCTAGGACCCTTTCGAGTAACTAATAAAGGCATTCAGAAGCAGTATGACATAGTAAATAAGCTTGTTTGTTCAAGTGCAAAACAAACAAACAATTGTCAGTCCTGCAAAGGGAAATGGGAAGAGAGAACAGGGTCGTAACCCCAGAGGTGACCACTTCCAGCCATACCTCAGCCACAGCTGTACCTGCACCTAGACCTCAGTCCTGAGCGATCATTCTAGAAACACCTGCATCCTAGAAATTCCCTTTCCTTTCTTTCAGTGTTTCTTCTCCTTCCCCCGTTTATGTTAACATGGACTGGATCGACTCTAGAGAGGCAGAGTACAGCTGGAACTTCCCACCGAGGCATGCTGCAGCCAAGGTTACACCTAATGAACACATTCATTAAATAATGCTAAAAGCTATGACTTCCTACTTTCTTTGCAATCATGCAGGTGCAATCGCTGAGACCATAAAGAGAAAATATTTAGGAAGTATCCTTCAGAGGAGAAACACTATGGTATTATTAACTTATTAAAACAAAATGAAGAAAACACTGAACATCAATTCTCCTCCCTGGAGAAATGAGGCATTTCTGAAATTCCTGGAGCCTAGCCAAAAAAAAAGAAAAAAAGAAAAGAAAATCTTTTCTCAGTGGGCTGCATGCTCTAATAGGGGCCAAGCACCTTTCTGTAGGACAATGTATTTATCAGACCCCAGGGATTTGTGTGTAGTACAAGCAGAGGCCCAGAACCCAGTACTCCAAGGGCAATCCCAAACTTCCATAAAAGGCCAATTTTTAATGGATTTGATTTTAAGAGAGAGTCAAAGTATCAGTCAGAGCCATTAAGGAAAGAAGGTAGAATCCCCATCACCAAGGGAGAATCATCAGTAAGCATGTTCTGAGCACACAGTCAAAAACACAAGCATGAAGCCAAGATCTCATAAAAGTAAGACTTCTCAGCCACCTCTCTGAACCTTCAAGGGTGATTTGATCCTGAAGTGTCCAGAGATGTTGATATGCAGCACTTCTCGTGTACATGGGGGTGTGAACACCTCCCCATGACTTTAGGCCTAATGCCATGGAAAATGAACTCTGAACCATCTAGATACAGATGTACCTTGCACACACACACACACACACACACACACACACACACAGGAATGGTGCTTTCACATTCAATGATGTGTCAAAGCATTAGGCAGAACCACAGAGGGATATCCAAATCTAAATCTAAGAATGCCCAGTGAAGGTCAGAAGACAACTGTACCTCCATCACATAGTATTGAATGTAGTCATCAGCCTCATGACAACAAATAGCAGAGACAAGTTTTCTGAATACCCAGAGAAAACAGCTTGCTTCTGGTATCTCACTAAAATCAAGGCACAAATTCCACTTTCCATCCTGAAAGTCCAGTTTTACTATCAGCCTAAAGGCAAGCCTTCTGTTCTACAGAAGGAAGTTTCTTTCCACTTAGTCCCTGGTGTTTACTACCTGATCATTCAATAAGCTCATTCCAGGACAGGTTGTCTAAGAGTTCAGCTCAGGCAAAGCTCCTGGACCAGGAGTCAGAGGCCACAAGGGCAATATGAGGAGGGAATAGATGGTAGAGGATTAGGGAGAGAGCCATGGAGGATAGAAGGCAGAAGTGGACCAAGACTCATCACTATTACACTGATCCTTGTAGATTCTGAGGTCACCTGGTAGGTACCCTCCAGGCCTGTTCACATTCGTGGTATGACAGCCTCAGCAAACAAGGAGAGAACTCAGCAGGTTCAACATCCCTGGCATGATAAGAAAGAGTCTAAGTAACAGGATGTATGAGAAGAACTTCTAAGCTCAGTGCAATTTAAGTCCAGAAAACCTTTTTAGTTCCATAAGAAGATTATGGATACAGACTTCTAATGATATGGATAAGCTGTATGCCCCGACCAGTGTCCCAAGATAAATATAGTAACTACACCCTGGAACTTCAAGGAGAGTGCTTGCAAATGTGCCTGTGAGTATACCCTATGGCACCCACTCAGGATTTGAGCAATATGTGACCCTCCACACTAGAACATTGAGCCCCACTTCTGAGAGAATCTGTGCACTGATGTAAATATTCTTTTTCATCTGCTATCAGAGAATAATGGATATGCATGGGAATTTTCATCCCTTGGAATCTCTTATTTAATAATTCTTTTATTATTTTGGTATGGTGCAGCTGTGGTGGTTTGAATGAGATGTCCTTCATAAGTTTGCGGTGTTTTAATATTGGTCCAGGCAACGTGGGGAGCATTAGGCCCAGCGCATTCAAGGTATCATTGTGCCTGTCCTCAATTCTACCCTCATTCAACTTTTTAACCACTCAGTGTCTTCAAGGACCCCCAACTCCACTCTGAAACATTGTACAAAAATGACTTATTTTAGATGGCTGCTCTGAATGTTCTAGACAGTCAAAGACTGCCTTACATGCACACAGTTCAGAGACAGATTCTGAAATCCGAGGTGCCTATAAACCTGTTTCTAGAACATCGGTGCTGAGAAACCAGACACCAGGCCCAACCCACACTCCCTTGTAACTAGCTGATCACACATTTCCAATGACGCTGCTCAGAGAACAGTGGGAGCATCTAAAGTCACTCAGCGATATGAATAGCAACCAGGAACGTCTCATTACTAGGTCAAACTGGATTAATATGTTGCTTTATTTAGGTTCTCTTTGAAACGGAAAACCACCCAACCTTTAACTCGCGGCTTTCATGACAGTGAGTTTGATTTCCCTTTGCCTCTCTGCACCACAGACTCTATCTGCTTCTGAACCAAAAGTGCTGCCAAGAAGCATGAACCCAAATGCTACATAATCAAAGAATCACCCACATCAGGTTAGGGGAGAAAACTGCAGAAAGAATGAGGCCTACACTGCAGAGCAAACCCTACATTCCCCACACCCTAACACACAGACTACAGCTCACAGGGGGCAACTGAATGTCAAAGCAAAACCAAGGTAGGTTCCATTATGCATTACTACAGTGTTTTTTCACTGTAATGAAATGTAGTGTAGAGAGAATGAAACCATCATATAATGGACTTGTTTGGAGAAAAACTTTCCATTGACTAGCTTCCTTCAGCTGAAGACAACAGTATGATCCAAATACTACTCATCTTTAGCTCACATGTACAAGTTTTGGAAAGTCTTCCTCCGAGTTGGTGACTGAAGCAGTAACTTTATCTTTAATAAATAAACACCAAATAATTATTTATCTGAATTAACTTGAAGTCCACATCAAAAAAATTTGAGACAGGGTTTCTCTGTTGTAACTCTGGCTGTACTGGAACTCACTCTGTAGACCAGGCTGGCCTAGAACTTGCAGAGATCCACTTACCTTTGTCTCCTGAGTGCTGGGATTAAAGGTGTGCACAACCACTACACAGCTTAAAAAATTTAAATTCCATATTTTAAAATAATCTATCTGAAATTACAGGATCTTACTTGTTGCATCCTGTATTGATTGGGTTTAAACTGTTACCATCAAAACGGCCATGAGTAAGAGTGTTAAAACGGACAACTGTCAACAGCTCTAGAAATCTCTGGGCAGTTTAGGTCATGCAACCTTGCTGAAATATTTTGCAGCCACCCACACAAAGCACAATGAATGGGGACCAGGCCCATAAAATGCTAGTATCTGATCCAAATCAACAATCAAGTTCATTGTTATACTTCATAGGAACTTCATGAGTTAATTTTAGCATCTTGTTTCCATGTCAGCTACAGATTGCATTAGCATGAATTTGGACAATAGATACTTTCATTTCAATGTAACAAAATTTTGTTATTTTTTTAATCAAATTCCAGTTGTTCTCAGGATAAGAAAATCTAGTCTTCTACGTAACTCAGTCAACTTTAATATCCTCGAATGCACACGTTCAGTGAAATGCACAAAGCAAGGGCGGTTAGCAGGGAGACACTTACGCCATGATGCCTGAGAGATGGAACATTTCAGCTGTGATATAGGACAAGTAGCTGTATAGGAACACAAAGAGCGGCTCGATGACCCGGATGTTGTGTGTGAAACGGGTGGTGAACGCTGCTATAAATCCCAGGAGGATGCCGATCAGCACCCCACCAATTCCCACCACGAAGAAGTTAGCGATGCCTGCAAACACATCGATGGTCTGGATGGTTTTCATCTGGCAGAAAGATTTGAACAGATTGTACAGCACCTGAGGGATTGAGAAAGCACACCATTGGTACCTCCTGAGCTGGACACATGTCAGTGGTTAAAGTGCTTGTCACACAAGTCTGAGGATCGATAACTGAGTTCCCAGCATCTTTGCAAATTCTGAGTTAGCATAGAGGCCTGCTTGTAATCTCAGGGGCAGAGACAGGGGAATCTCAGAATCCAGCTGCTGGTGTCATTGAACTCTGGGTTTGGCTTTGCATTCCTGACTCAATAAATAAGGTGGAGAATGATGGACGAAGACTCCCAATGTTGATCACGGGCTTCCACATACACACATACATGCATACGCTCACATGCACACACACATGCATGCATCCACAGGCACACACATATGCATGCATCCACAGGCACACACACATGCACCCACATATGTACACATGAATGCACCCACATGCATACCACCTGCATACACATAAGAAAAAATAAGAATATTCTCTTAGTTTTCCCTATGATCATCCTTGGCACAGACAGAACCTCCCAAGAAGGAGATCTGTTCTATGACAGGGGAAATTGTTGTGTAGTTATTTGCTGCATGTAACAATATTGTGGCTTTTTAAAAAAAAGTTCTTTAGCAAAAAGTGTTTTGGTGTCTTGTCAGATAAACTATTTTGAGAAGTAAAGAAGAGAATATTGCAAAGCTATCAACCCAAATTATCCCTAAAACATTACTTCTTCCAGCTATCACCTGAAGGAATATTTTAGAATACTTGGTCACCACACCCTGCTCATATTGCCATTGCTCAGAAGCCACGTGTCGTAGGGAAACCTGTCAGTCTGCTGCGAGAATGATTTACCTTACAAGGGCCTATCATGGAGTCATAATATGGGGGGGGGGGCACACCCTTGAGTGCAGGAACCCCACTGGAAGATTCCTCCTTCCAGGAAACTCACCTTCGATTCACATCCCATCCCTTTGTTCTACCCGCTTATGCAGCAAGTCTGGTAGAATGTGAAGTCCCAAGCAAGTTTCTTAAAGGGAAGAGGCCGAATACATGTGGTGTGTGAATGTGTGTGGTGTGCGTGTGGTGTAGCTTTGCGCGTACTTTATGCCTCTAAAGTAATGGGACCACTCCTGTTTGGGTTCTTGGCAGTCTTGGTTTAATTAAGACATCAAGAGTGCTACCTGCTTTATGTTCACTGGGGACATGTTTATACACATGTGTGGAAGCCCCAGGCCCAGACGTGAGGGGAAGGACTGCCTTTGAAGCCTCCTCACGTATACCCGCAGAAGTAGAGTCAAGTTCAGCTTAAACAATTTTCCTGTATTGCTTGTTTTCACTGTGGAGTTTATCCCTTTGAGGGCATTCAGAATTTTTGAAAGCTAACTTGCGAAGGCATTGGAGGCAAGGGCTGGGATGTTCCTTCATGTGCCTTCTGTGCCTTCTGAGGAAGTCAAGGTCTATTAAATTTTTCTAAGGTCAAGTGACACAGAATGTCAGAGGCAGCGTTCCTGGGCTGGATAAGGTGGTCAAGGTTCAACATAGGCACATGAGTCAGCCGCCTTCTGATAAGCAGCCCGAGGCCCATCTGATGCTGCACCACTGTCCCTAGCCAGGTCATTTACAGACTTTACTCCTTCTTGACTTGGCAGAAATATTTCCACCTCTCTTCTGGATCTCAAGCTCCTTGGAGTCAATCAGAACCTTGTTATGATTTCTATCTTCTGTGTTGTCCAGTGGATACTCCCATCCCTACTTTCGGTCATGAATTTGCTGCAGGATCAGGGTACAGTAGCAGATCTGTGCCACCACTACTTCCTGACAGGATTGAAGAGGTGACATATGAAATCTCTTGCCTCCAAACTGCCAAAGACAAAGGTGACAGTCACTAATGTCTCAGAAGAAGTGGCTTTTCCCAGAGTGCTCTACGGCAGGCCAATTCAGTGTTTGCATAGATAGCCTCCCATTGGTTCCACTTAGATACTGTAGTTCTGTCCTAAACTCCACCAGCTTAACTCTGCCCAGCCCCCAGCCTGCACCAGAGAGTCCCATGTCTCCCTTTGTCATCTACCCTACCCATTCGGATTTTCTATCCTCTATTCCCAAGATTCAAAGTCTTTGATTGCCTGAGTTTGGGAAGGCCTGATTGTCTCAATAAACATGGATCTCGTCCTCTCTCTCAACCTTTGTCCCTCCTTCCTCGCCTCCTACCCCCCCTTCCTTCTCTCCTTCCTTTGTTCCCTCCCTCCCTCCTTCCTTCCTTCATTCCTTCCCATTTTACTGCTTTCAGCAACACCCTTAAAAAGCAGGTGCAGAGTTTCCCACTTTTCTACAAAACATACCTTAAGTCCCATTCCTGCCTATGTTTTTTTTTTTTTTTCCTGTCATTTTCCTTGATGAGGACAAGTCCATGACCCTGGAACTGTCTTCTGAGGTAGCATTACTGAAGCTGCCATTCTTCCTAAGGGCACTCCTGTATTCCTACAGCCTTTGAGAATTGTCCTTTCCTCTGATGGAAGTGCACAGACCCCAAACAAGGTAACACTTCACTACTTTGTACTAACTGCCCTTTCCTATGAGTACCACGTTTCCCCAAGATAAGAAACTTCTTTCCAGGGGGAGCAGGAGGAAGTCTGCTCCTTCTCCACCCTCCCCTCCACCTATCACACTGACAGGACTTCACGGGGAGCTTGAGTGTGCTTGTAGGTGAAATAACTGTTATCAGCAGAATTGCATACTTACAACCCTTCCAAACCTTTTTACCCAGCCATTCAGCCCATCCAATCTAACAAAGGGTGTCCTGCTTCAAAAATTGCTCTAAATATTGAAAGAGTGAAGCTGAGTCACAAATGTTTTACTTTGGGGTAATGGGCAAAAGGTCCAGTTTGACCAGTTCACTGCCTAAGGTACAGTGCCATGTTGGAGGGGTTGGCAAGGCAGAAAGAAGCATTATCTATGATCAGAAAGGCTCCATAGGCTTCAGCTTGTTTTATGTTGAATCTTGTGGAACTAGTTGCAACCACATAGATAGTTCATTTCAGTTAAACCCTTTCATTTTATCTGAAGTAATCTACGCAGAAAAGAGATATGCAGTTTTAATTTACATGTGTATTCATGTGTGGATTGTAAATGTAGATAATGAAGTATGTGGTGATCTCAGAGGATAGCCAGAAGTTGACTAGGATTGTTAAGAAATTAAAATTCCAGGGCTGGAGATATGTCTCACTGGTTAAGAACACTGACTGCTCTTCCAGAGTTCAATTCCCAGCAGCCACATGGTGGCTCACAACCATGTATTATGGGATCACATGCCCTCTTCTGCCATGCAGGTGTACATAGAGGACTCATATAAATAAAATTTTTAAAAAATTTTAATTTCCAGTGACGCCTCTATAATAAATTACTAATAGGTCAATGGAATGATTGAGTGCTTTCAAGCCTGTCATATGATGGAAGGTCCATTTGTTCTTATTGACACATATGTGTGTATGAATTAAATAATTTGAATTTGGATTTAAAATGTGCACAGATATATGAAAGTGTATATAAGGCAAATTAAGCAAATACAGTTGTTTATTCCAGAAAATAGCATGCAGATCACTTAGTTATGAAACACAAAGCATAATTACTTTATATCATGAAATTCAGATAATTCTGTGATTTGAAAAGTCTATATTGAGTGCGTGATGTTCACTGATTATCTTTCTTAAGCGTAATTCCACCCCCCACACCCCAATCCACAATAACTCACCACCAAGATACATCACTAACTTCTGTCTTCAAAGTCAGCTGTTTTGTTTCTTTGTTTTTAACCAAGCTCAGCTACAGGTAGACACCTAGGAAACACTCCAGGAAATGCCTTGAATCTTCTTGGAAAATGTGTTAGAACACTCAATGGCTACACTAGGCTCTAGGCAAGATGTTACACATTACCATGTGAGTGTCAGTCAATTTGTCAGGAGTCACCATGGAAACTGTAAGAAGTCACTGATAGCCAGGAACTTGGACACTCTTTGCGTTTGAAAATATTTTCATGAAAGTGTCATAGAGGGTTAACATGCAAACACTAGTTAAAAACCAGTTTTACTTTTTCAATTGTGTGCCAGCCCTCTACATGATTCTAATTTACCTTAGCCTTTGACAACAGCATGGTGAGTTTGGTCTACAACTTCTAGATTAGATATTGCTTGTGCTTTGAGGTAGTTTTGCACTAGGATTCCCTCCCTCAACCTTTCTAGTTGCCATTATCATGATATAGGAAGGGACTAGTTGGTGCAACACAGCCTTGCTCTGATTTACTGATACCCCTCAACCTTTAGATCCTGGTGCTGTTGTATATTTGGCTCTAAGCATAACATCCATATTTTTACACCTTTTCATACTCCATGACTTACTGAAACCTTTCCTAGTGATAAGGTTTCTGGGAATAAGTCAAAAGATTTTTGGTAAAACACTGCCATCTCTGTCCTTTGAGAGACTCTGGGAAGAAGACAAATAACTATTTACACAATGTCTCTAGTTGTTCCTAATATGGATTCAGTTCAGTGCAACATTTAGCCAGGGACATCAAACATCAGGGAGTTTATTCTTTACCTCAGGTTGGCAAACCTGGGGGACTATTCTGGTAATCCATGAGTGTATGTTTTGAGGAATTTTGCAAGCCAAGACATGGCCTTCCACAGAAAACCATTAGGTTGTCCTGACTTACCAGTTCTGACTGTGGACAAGAGCTTCCATTTTTACAAATAGCCATGTGCTTCCTCTGTCCCTTTCTTGCCCTCACGGTGGCAATCACCCATATCCATCTACAAAATAGCTCATGGTTGTGCCTCCTTCAAGCAAGTACAAGACGGGCCTCTGGATCCCCTACTATACTTTGAATAGTGACTTAGCCAGATCCCTTCCTGAAATCTGATTCTGGAAAAAATCAAAGAATGGACCACAAAGCCAGCTGGATGAGGCATTTTCTGAGTGGTCGGAAGGCCATATAAAGTGTATGCCATTCGGAAACCAACCTGACTTCACTGAGATCCCAGAGAAGGAATCCAGCAAGATGTACTTCTTTCTTTATAAATTTTCTTTTATATGAAATAGATTCACTCCAGTGATTCCACATTCACAGTCCCACAGTCTCCTCCAGCAAGGGTAACATTTACATGTAAATATAAGTCCCAGTGGAAAACCTGAAGCCTGAGGAAACTAGAATGAGCTATAAAATGTCTTTACTGTTATGGCAGTTTCCTAGTTAAAATTTAATATTGGAAGTTAATGACCAATCACTGTTAATAAATAATAGAATATATGCATTGAGTTTGGTCATCTGCGTAAGTTAACTTGTTGTCTTAAAAATATCTGTCTTAGACGCTATTTCAAAATAATATGACTTATTAACTATCAAGTTTATTTCCTTCATGATAATGTCCACCTGGAGTCAATGGACATCCTTCCGAATACTTTTACTTAGTTCATGGATCTGCTTTTGCAGTAAAATATAACTAGCAGGGAATCATGCTTGTTTCCATGCACACTGGCCAACGAGTCAAGGATAACATATGAAGGGTAAGAGCTAATGCAGCAAGTAGTGAATGTTAGTTCTGTGAAGTAAGCACATTTACTCTGTCTGCCTGTATTTCATCTACAGAATGGGAATCATGCCTGCACGGGCCCTCGAAGGAGTTGAGCATGTAGTTGAGCACTGCGCTCAGCACCAGGGCGTGTCGCCGACGTATGGTAAGAGCAACCCGACTTGGTTTTCCTCTCTGCATCCTTGGAGAGCCTTCTAAAACGTAAGGGGCGCATCACTCCCATACGCTCAGTGGCTTACTCACCACAGTGACTGCATCGTTGAGCAGAGACTCGCCAAAGACCAGGATGTAGAGCTGCTCGTTGACGTGGATGTTCTCGAAGACAGCGAGCACGGCCACGGGGTCCACGGCTGAGATCAAACTGCCGAAAAGCAGGTTCTGGAGCAGTGTGACGTCACTGAGGCCAAATGCCTCAATCTGGCAGATGCCAAACAAAGACACCCCGATGCCAATGGAATTCCACAGCGTGCCCACCACAGCGTACCAGAAGATGGTGCCAAGGTTCTCAAAGAAAGGGCGAGTGGGCATGAAGTAGCCAGCGTCCAGAACGATGGGTGGCAGGAGATACAGGAAAAACACATCTGTCTTCATTGCTGGTGGAGACTTTTCATCAACACCAAAGATAATCCCACCTAGTAGAAGTCCAACCATGATGAGAAGGCAGCTCTCGGGTACTATCGTGGGCAACTTGTGATAGAGATGGAAGCCTGGGAAGGAGCAGCACAGAGTTTGATTATGCAGGAGTTGGGGAGAAAAGGGATAGTCCCCATAGAAACAGTGGGTCTAACTTCAAAATCTCCAAGGTACCTACAATTGGCTTCCAGATTGTAAAACGACCCTCTTTAACCATGTTGCGTTTTCTTATTTACATATGGTATAAAACAATGAAATGTGTATGTATATGCTATACATGTCCCCGTGTGTGCCACTGCATGTTTGTGGGAATGCCAGTACACAGGTTTGCTTGGTTTGTGCAATCAGCACCCCCTCCCTGTTCGCTACCATAGGCTTCTTTCTGTTCAGGCATTCCCTATGGGGGAAGCACACCAGGATCCTCCACGGAGGAGGAGATAGCTATCTGCTTCCATTCTCTTCTTTCCTGGGAACGCCTCTGCAGGCCAGAAGACAACTCTCTGCTCTTGTTCCTCAGGACTGAGCTGTCCACACTTGTTTTGTTTGTTTTTTTGTTGTTGTTGTTTGCTTGTTTTTGTTGTTGTTTTGGTTTTTGAGACATGGTCTTTATCTAGCAAGACTTGCTCATTTGGCCAGTGCATCCTAGAAACCCATCAACCTCCCCAGCTCTGAGATTACAAGCACACACCAACACACCCAGCTTTTCTTCCTGGGCTCTGATGTTTGGACAGTTCTCATGTTTGAACAGCAAGCACTCTCTTAGTGGAACTGTCTTCTCAGTCCCCAAGCAATGCAATTTTATCTTTAAAGCAATTTGATTCTATTCAGAACATCTTCAGATGTAGCATTTCATTTCATCCTACCAAATCCCTAGCAGACAGTGAGACAGTTATTGCTGTGTTTTGAAAACCAGTAGTGACAACCAAGGCTCAAAGCCCTCCAGGGTCTCACCAAGGTGATTGAGTAACAAGTCATCTTTGAGATTACTGTTGCTTTCTCTGCTGTTGGTAAAAATTGGCAATTTCTTTAATTTCAGGTCCTTTCATTTGAATACCATATATGTTTAATTTTTGAGTTGTGGGCTACTTACTAAGAGACAACTAAACCAATTCATTAGGATGTGTTAAGAAACTATTTTATGAAGGATATACACACCATGAACTTCCCCACCTGGAAGAGTTCCTGAATAAATGAAGAAATGTTTAATAACTCCTATCCAGTACAAAGTAGGCTCAAAACCCAACTAAGAGCCAGGTAAATACAGAGGAATAAGCAATCTGCTAAAGAAAACACTCGGGAGAAAACTGCAGATTTCAAAGACTGAACCCCTAGGTATACAGGCATAGCAGTCTCCCAAGAAAGGAAGGGAGTGAAGGAAATTGGCATCTCCTACCCCGTGCAGGAGCCCAGTGTGCTTTAACACAGAGAACACCTGAGCAGTGGCTGTGGCAGATAAAAATGGATGGAAATTCTAACTGGGAGAGCAAGTGAGGGCAGCGTGGAAAGTGATGAAGCCCATCACCAGAACGGGCTTGAGGAGAACCTGTAATTGCAAAATAACAGTTAGTCATCCTGAGACACTGGATATATATTTAGTATCAAAGCAAAGTATGAAAAAGTTGTGGCTTCGGTGAGTCTCCTCCCAGCTTCAATATAACAGGATGTAGAGGTAGGGACTTTGAGAGGTGATTAGGATGGTGAGATTTAAACTGGGAACAGGGGACACTGGACAGCCTCAGCAATGATTGTCTATTGAAGTCAGCAAAGCAGCAACAGGCAGCTTCTAGAAGATCATGGTGAGGGCAGTCCTGGTGCAAAGATGACCAGAAAGACACCATAGTAAGGGAAGAATTCCCAGGAGCAAAGTGTTCTGTGTGAACCTTCAGAGGACAAGTGTGTGCTTCTCGGCCACTGCAATGGCAGGCTGGAGGAGGGGCACAGTGCCCTTTTGATGGCCTAGGCACTCCTTCCCCTCCCAGGCTTGACAGCTTTTCCTCACAGAGCCCTTGACAATGAGACTTGTACAAATAGGAAGATCTTTCTGGTCTTTGAGACCCCCCCCCCCTTGGCAGACCCTCAAAATTCAACCTGTGGCTGAAGAATGACAGACTCCTTCCTCCCTCAGTGTTCCAGACAGAATTTATTCCTGTTCCTGGGATCAACTTCCTGTTTCTTGCCCTGTGAAACCCACCAGTTCTGAGATTTACTCTCTCCGCAGACTTATTCCAGGAAGAACTACTCACAGCTGACATCCCATGGCCTGCCTAAGAGCCTAGGTCTGGGACATTCTCTGCTCTCTTGCCATGGCGATAGAGCTCAGATCTCCCTTTCTGTTTGTTTGTTTGGATTGTCACCCCTCCCAACCCCCACACAGTGGCCCTCTTCCCTGTTCACGTTGCTTTACCGTTATAAGCAAGGTTCTCTTCTGTTCACTTCATTCGTGGAAAGAATAAGACAGGAAGCCATTTGGAGACAGAAGACTTAAAGGTCTCAGTTGGAAAGAATATTCTTTCTGCGTGCTAGGTTAAAGAACAGGTCTCCTGTGGTGTTCAGGGGATTCCATCCATCCTCCTCTGCCCCTCTGCCTTCTCCATGTGAGAGTGAAGCAGGGAGTCCCTCACTAGAGACCAAGGGTTGACACCTCCATCCTAGACTCCCAGCATTGAAAACCATGAGAAAATAAATGTCTTTTCTTTAAATCATTCAGTCTACGGTGCTGTTGCAGCAGCAAGATGGTCTAATCCAGACAGGTGTCAAAATTATAGGACAAAAGCACAGAAGTGACAGAATACATTCCCAGGGACTCATGGTTGCAGTTGGCTTAATAAGTGAAACTCTGTTACACACAGGGCTTAAACCACAGCATGAAACACTTCATGAGCTAAAGCAATAGAACTTGGAAGAATATAAAATACTAATTCCTACACAATTCATGTGAACATCTGAACGTGGGGCATTCAAATCGTCTGTTGTTGGTTATTTTATTACTACGACTCCACAGGCTGCAGTAATAAGTGGAATTAATGTAGCCAATGGGTACAGCTGTCCTCTGTCCATGACCTCTGACCTCATTGTCAAACAGAATAGAAAGTTTTCCAAAAAGCCCATCTTTGTAATCTCCCTGCATGCCACCTCCTTTCACAGCCAGCGCTTCCTGTGTGATAAGAACAAGCCAACAACAGGCTCCTGGGGCACCCAGGATCCGAGCACAATCCATTCCCTTCTGTAACTCAGCCCCAAGCTGAAGGTTCCTTGCCACAGGCCTTCAAAGCTACCACACTGAACTACTGTCCTAGCTTGGAATGCAGCTCTCCCACTCTCTGCCTGTGACTGTGGTTGGGTGGCAAGGTGCAGCCAGGCTCCTCTGACTCATCTGTGAGACAGGGAAATGTATACCTCCCAGGTAAACATCTTCAGTGATAACTGTATTGTTGGCTACACAGCACCACGGCACCCGTGAAACATCACAAAGGCTCCACAGTTTAGCTGCCTCCTCCGCTTCATAGGAAAAAGCAAGAGAAAACACTTGTAATGATATGCAGGCAAACATAATGAACCCTGGAAGCCAAGTAGAACTGGAGGAGGCCTGCTTTCAGAGACACCCACTCCTGTTCTTGATGTTTCATTTCCTTTCACTAGTTCAGCCTCTGGGACCTACGGCTCACTCACATGCAGGAGTACAGCTCTCTCAGTATGGAAGACACTCACTAAGGCCTATGAGTGGAGGATGAGAAACTGGACATATGGGCTGAAGTATGGTTCAAGACACAGAGGTGGTGATATCATCATATCACACAGAGATGGGATCCATGCGTCACAGATGGCAATGCCTACCAAGTCCATGCAGTGTAGCCTGGGTCTGACCAAGACCTTAGCCAATAGGAAACAGTGATGGAGAAGCAAACAGAACACAGAAAAGTAAATGTAAATGAGAGGAGTAGTCAGAGCAGCTGACCAACAGGACAAAGGACCAAGGAGGAGGGAGAGAGTATATGGGAGGAAAAGTAACCAGATGGTAAAATCAGGAATGAACATAGCATCAAAGGGGGACCCTTGTGAGTCAGTGGAGAATTTACATTTTTAAAAAAGTCTCTTCTCCTCTGTTTTTAGATACTTATGTCGGTCACAGAGGATCTGGGTGACCCTTTCCTGAAATAGGACAGTCGCTACTGAATCTGCCCAGTTGTTCCATGATCGAGAAGGGATTAAGTAAAGGGCAGTCACAGGAGTCCTCAGCTTAGCACCCCTCAGGAGCATAAGCAGAGGCATGAAGGGCACAATGTGACACTCAGACAGTAGATAAGACCTTGTGTTCTGATGTCTACGCTTTAGTGAGCACCTGGAATCAACTGGTCAGCAAAAGGGATAGTTTTTATTTTTTAAATCAGTTTTTTAAATATCACTAGTCACAAAAAAAAATTAATCACCATTCACAAAACATATACACATTTATTCTCTCCCTGGGTATTTTGTGAAGGTGAATTAACTTGAATAGACAGAAGTGACTTTGCCTGGATGATCAGTCCACCCAGGACTATCAAGAAACAGATCAGTCATTGGAGAGAAAAAACAAATGAAAGTTTTGATGACTTTTACGGAGCTGACAGGAGCCACTACAGAGATAGTACTGTCCTGGATCAGAGGGTGCCCGAGTATTTCGGCACAGTGTCAGACAGTAAACCTTTTTACATTGCAGGCCATATTTCACTTCGTCTTTACAGTGCAAACGAAACAATGAATTGTGGGTAACAGCAAAGTGAATGCCTGATTCAATGAAGCTTTATTCACAAACATTGAAACTAGACTCCCATACAGTTCCACAGGCTGCCATGTTCTTATTCAGATTTGGTTTTAATGAACTGAAAGTGTGAAAATTATTCCCCGCCCATAGGCCATATAAAGCCAAACCGTGGGCCATATTTGGACTTCAGGCTGAGGTGTGTTTTCCTACCCAGGTGTACATTATTTGTATTTCCTGGTAACTTCTGTTTGTTGTTTGAGGGGTATTGTACTTCTTCTCATTCAATTTTTATTGCCAGCCTATAAAACTCTGCAATGATAGTGCTTTAAAGTTTTATTGTTTTATCTTTATTGTAACAAATCTCAGTGGGAGAACAGAAGACTTCCATAAAAATACAATGTGGAATACTTCGGCCCCGAGAGTGACATGAATTTTAATTTCTTTCTACGTACAGGTGTAGAAATAGCTGATCTTAAAAGCCAAACATCTGCATAAAATTAAAATCACTGAGATGAATTTACTATATTTTCTCACTGTAGTTACAATAACCTGTTTGTCAAATTTTGGGAAGAGAGCAAAGACAGAAAAAACACAGGAAGCTTCCAGATAGTAGGATCCACCAAAGAGCAACAATGTAAAAGTCAGAATCAGAGAAAAGCATAAAAAATAAACCTAAAAACAACAACAGAATAAAAACCAACCAGACAAATCACAGTTGTAACCATCTCACGTGGGTGGATCACACACACACACACACAGGGCTCAAGGGGCTCAGGGGATCGACAGAAAGGAGTAGTAGAGACCCTCAGTGGAGACACATTATCATGAGATAAAACCAGATGTAAATGTTCTAATGTTCTAAAATGTTTCATTTTATTTTTATCCTTTACTTTTTAAAAGGGATTGACTACATAGGTAATAGCATCTATTGGATCAGCAAATATTTGCCAAGCTTGGGGTTAATCACAGGACAATCACATGTGGGCACCAAGGAGGCATTATGCAGTGATCCTGGCTGCCTGGCCCAGCACTGGGTCCTGGGCTGGTCATCCTCAGAATCGTGGGAGTCTAAGAAATTCATGTCTTCCTGACTGGGGGGAAAAGAGAAAAATGTGGGATAAATACTATAGAAGTTTGTTTTTAGGTATTGAAAGGAATAAACAAGGCCATCTAAACCCGAAATATATTTATTTTAAAGTATCTCCATTTACATATCAATTTAATTCATACTTCCAGAAACAGAACTACAGTAAGCAATTAGCCAGATAGAACCAACAGAAAATAGTGGCATGATTTTAATCAGATATTCCAACAAATTCGTGTCAATACTATAATTCAAGGAAAGACTGAGTAGATTGTATTTCTGAAAGTGAATCATATTAAATAAGCTAATTCAAATTGTTAAGACATTAAACAAACAAATAATACACTAAACACATAGAATTCAATAAGTAAAGCAGAACTAACTGATACAGTAAAAATTTTACTACCAAGAATGCAGACTTGTCATAACATTTAACCAAGGCTGAAAGCTGAATTTAACAATCACCCCATCAAAAATGTTATAGCTCTCTCTGTATGCAGGCTTTCTTCTCATGGAATGCTCCACCTATTGGGTTTACAAAACACCCATCATAGTAAAATGCATGATATAATGAAATAAATAATATAAATATAATAAAATAAATAAAATGAAAAATAAAATAAAACTTTGAAAATATAAATGTAACACTGAACACTGTTAAGATTATTCAATAATAGATCTTGTATGCCATTTAATTTTTCCAGATGACTGGGCTCCTTAAAGAAAGGGAATACTAACGAATTCTCCACCCAGGATGGACTTTAGAAAGGCACAAAGGCAAGAGTTGGATCCTTAGTCATGGATCTTCTGTAGACAAAGATTGGGCAAGTTAGATCACACATGTACCTTGTATTCAGGGAACATGTCTCTAGTCCAGCAGATAAGATGTGGCCATAATCCTTTATGACAGAAGAAAGGCCATGACTGATGCCACCATAGAGGAGATATAACAGATACTGGAGATGTAGGAAGAGAAACAGTTCAGTTGAGGACACTCAAGACGACATGAGATGAGGTGGCATTAAGATGAATGGATGGGTCTTTTTCTATTCCTAGCGTAATGAAGCAAAAAGAAGGCTCGAGGAAAGACTAGGCACAGAGGGATAACTGTTGTGACTGGTCTGGAGGGAGGTGGGCTGCAATCAAACAGCAAGGATCCACGCTGCATGGAATATGCAGCTGGCGCACCTCTGCACTGTGGCAAGAGGAAGCCAGTGAAGAAATCTCAGCATCACCATGTCTTCATGAGTGGAGAAACAGAAAGAAGCCCCTTCCAAGAAACCAGAGACTGGGAAACAGAAAGAAGCCCCCTTCCTAGAAACCAGAGACTAGAATTTAGAAATAAGAAAATTGAGGCTTCCAAAGAGGTAAAAACATGGATCTGATTCATGATCAGTGTTAAGAAAAAAGTTGTCTATAAACATGAGACTAAAATGTTTTAGCATAACCCAGACTCCATGCAGACCAGTGCATGATCCCATGAAAGATGGTTTCAGCACAAAGGTAATGACATTGAGTCACTGATAGAGTGACCACTTAGCAATAAAGGGCACTCTCAGATAATAAAGATCTCTATCTTTCATATAATGTGCTCATATGATTTAAAAGCCAAAGGATTTTGCACTCAGGCTATTTATTATGGCACTGTGTACGATGAGGTGAAAAAGTGGAGGAAGCCCCAATTAAATTATTTTGTTTCATCTGATCTATATTTCTTGAGATCCTTTCACACACTAGTTATTATAGCTGGCACTAGGGGAGTAGCAGGCATCCAATGGTAAGAAAAAACTTAAATGTATGCAGAGAAGCAGACGATGATTAAGCACACAGAGGAAAACAGAAAAGGGTAAGGGAGTCCTTCTGATGAGTATTTCATATCTGTGTGGTCAGAAAAAGACAAAATTTCCAGTAAAGTGAAGGATCAGAATATGGTACAAATACTTTCCAAAATATGAATGAAAAGAACAAAGACAGAGACCTTAGGCTGGAAGACTTCTGGTTAACCAGGTCAACCACTCTGGCATGAGCTCAGAGAGTGAAGGAGAGCACAGTAGAAAGAAAAGATCAGGAAAACGCCAGGGCATGCCAATCCTGGGGCCAGGGGAAGGTGTCTGTTCTGAGAATGATGATCTGCCTTAGAATGCTCGTGAGCAGAGGAAAACATGGATGGATTCATGATTGGAAAGGGGGGTCTTTTTGGCTGCCATCAGCATGGTTTTGAATAATTGGGAAGTGACCCTCATTAAGAGGGAAGTGAGTATGAGAGGGGTTCAGATGAGCGAATTTTGATACTGTTGCCCCAATATAATATGATGCTGGCCTTAAGAGTCCTGAGATGGATAGCCAAGAAGGAATCCACATTAAACACCTGGATACTGAATGGGATGCTATTGAAATGAAGAGCAATAGAGAGACAGCAACTACCAGTCAGGATGTTCTTGAAAGACATAACTCTGCTTAACATATTGATAACAGGTTTGCCTACAAGAAATGAACATTATGGAAGAGCCATGGCTTCCTGAAGATGCGATGACAGACTTGCTCTGATTCGATGACCCACACGCTACCATATGATTTTATTGTACCTTGAATGAATCATAAGAATGAAATTGTAAATCCAGATAATTGGCCATAAAGGCTTAAGAATGTCCCATAAAGAAAAAGGCCAGATACTAATGAGGTCAGACAGCATAATTTGACTGTTGTTATAGAATCATGTAGGTAACAAGACATAACTGAAATACACACAGAAGTTCCTTTTATAGTTCAACTGTGAAAAAAAAAAAAGAGGCTCTAGGTGGAGTGGAGTGGCACACTCAGGAAGAGGAAGTCGAGGGATCAGGATTTTCAGGTCAACCTCAGCTACATAGAAAATTCAAGGCCAGCCTCGTCTGCCTGAGATTGAGCTCAAAATAATAGGCAACAAAACTTTCAGGTGAACATCACTTAAGAGGTGGAAGATTATGAACACTGAAGAAACTACTAAGCTAGGAGACATCTATACCTTTGAACCAACACAAAAGCACATTTGTAGATCAGAAGAACAGAACAGAAGACCCAGATGTAGACTCCCAGAGCTACAGCTGCCTCATCTTTGACAATGATGCTGAAATTAAGTGAAGAAAAAGATAAAACTGAACATTATGTACTGAAGAATGAAACTAGATCCTGATCTCCCATCCTATATGAACATGAACATAAAATGGATCCAAGAGCTTAACATAAGACCTGATACTCAGGTTCTCAACCTGTGGGTTGCAGCCCCTTGGGGGTTGAAGAACCCCTTCACAGGTGTCACCTAAGACCATCTACATATCAAATATCCACATTAAAATTCATAACAGTAGCAAATTTACAGTTATGATGTAGCAACAAAAATAATTTTATGGTTGGGGGTCGCCACAACATGGGGAAGTGTATTAAAGGGTGGCAGCATCAGGAAGGTTGAGAACCAGTGTGCTAAGGAAGGAGAACACTACAACACATGAGTATGGGAAAGAGCTTTCTGAGTGGGACTCCAGTTGCTCAAGAAATAGCCAATAGTAGATAGAGAGGAAGCAATCCAATGAAAAGATATCCTCCAGCAAAGGAGGAAGAGCAAGAGTGTGCAGTGAACATAAAACACTAAACAGAAAAAAAAAACCACAAGCAATAATCTTACTAATGAAAGGAACATACTGTTTTCACACAAAGTAATTCAAATGAAAACTGTTGGCTTTGCAAGGCTGAGGTCTGAAGGAAACCCTTATATACTATAGAGGGAAGGTGTAAACTAGCCCAGATATTATGAAAATTAGCAAAGGGGTTCCTCAAAACACTAAAAATAAACTGGCCATGTGACCCAGCTATGCCACTCCTCTGTGTTTGTCTAACAGGTTTCAAGTCAGCGTATCCCAGATACTTACACCTCAGTGTTAAATGCAGCAGGAGTCACACTAACCTACAAGACATATGCTAGGCGGACTCTTTCCGAGTCTCTTGTCCAGACAGAGCAGACCACTGTTTGGTCTTTAATTGTGTGTTCCCACCGGCATTTCCTGACTGCTAGCTTCTTCAATTCAAGTGTGAAAATATTCAAAGTTAAACAATAGAAGAAAATCCACAAACTAAGAAACAAGGGGCCAGCCACACACACACTACCATCTGATTTTCTTGCTCCTTTGATGATTCATGGGAATGAATCCAGATAATGGTACACAAAGGCACAAAAATGTCCTGGAAAGAAGGAGTCTGTCAATAGAAGAACGGATGGCCAAAATGTTGTTCAACCACACATTAGGGTATTTTTTTCACCCTAAAGAAGAACGAAATTACATTGTTTGTCAGAAAATGGATGCAATTGGAGATACTAATAAGTTAATTTAAAAGCCAGTCTCAGGGAAACAAATGTTGCAGGTTTTCTGTCATTTGTAAGTTGTGGTCTTTATAGCTACATGGAGTCAAATATGTACATGTAACAAAAAATAGAAAAGCAATTGTTTCAGAAGTGTCTAACATACAGCACACAGCCCACACGAGGCCCATGGTGCTATGAATTCACCCTAACACAAAACTATAAACTCATTTAAGTCATTATCAGATTTACCTTCTATAACTCAGTTGTGTGTCTTGGGCATGAACAATACAGATGACATCAGACTCCAAAGAAGACAAAAGGCTGGACGCCCCGTCAAGGGAACAGAGAGTCTAATGGACATGGGGAAAGATAGTAAAGAACCCAGGGCACACGCTCAAAGTACATTATGTACGTGCATGAAAACAACCTCATGCAGGTTGTTTCGTTCATTAAAATGAATACGAACAAATGCAAGATTGTAAAAATACCCTCTTTGAAAGATAGCAATGCTTAAATTCATCTTGTTGAAAGTCTGAAGAAAAATAAAAGGTAAAAAAAAATTAAGATTAAAAAGAGATGAAGAGATTTCTACCCCTGATAAGATGGAGTACATTTCTCTGTTCTTCGCATTTGTTACAACTAAAATGTTCAGACATTAAACACGAAGTAAGCAGGTGGAGGTGATGGAAGTCAGGAATAGTGACTCTAACTCCCAGGTCTGGAGAATGACAGTGTACTGAGTTTTGTTTGGGGGTTTGTTTTTTTAATTTATTTGATTTGTATGGATGTTTTGCCTATATGAATATCTGTGCATCGAGGGTGTACAGTGCCCACAGAGACCAGAAGCAATCTTTGGATGCCCCAAGACTAGCATTGGAGAGATTGCAAGCTGCCATGTGAGTTCTGGGAATCGAACCTGGTGCTCTGTAGAGCAACCAGTGCTCTTAACCACCGAAACATCTCTCCAGCCCCTTGTTTGTTTGTTTGTGGATTTTTTTTTTCATTCTAATATCTTTACATTTGGACTAAAGAAACCAGCAACCAGGAAATTCCAGTCGGTGGAGACAATCAAAGTCCTAACAATGGTCTGCTTTATCTAGGTGAGAGATTTAGAAAGAATCCAACTAGCAGGAAAGACAACTTTCAAATTATAACTGCCCTACTCCAGCCAAACACCACAGAGGAAAGTGTGACCTTACCCCAGCAAAGGCTGAGCGGGTCATTTACTTCCAACCCTTGCAAGAGAGCTGGAAACGCCCAGCCTGGCAGTCAATGGGACACCAGAAAAAAGTGATGTGGGATTTTCTTTTCTCGTGGGTTCTCCTTTTCTCAGTTTCGGAGAACATGAATTACATTAGTATACTCCACTCCCAGCCCCTGCCTGAGAAAAGGAAGGAAGCTTCTATGAAAGACAGAAGAGATAGCACCACAGACTCTGCCATCAAATTATTGTTTCATTAAAATTGAGACGGTGAATTTTATAAGGTAAATCCCTCACGAAGAAAATAATCTTTGCTTTTATTTTTATCTATCATTCCCATTGTTATAAAAGCAAAATGAAATATTGATTTAACTGCATAAACACTGCTAAACAAACAGGCGGAAAAGAGAATGCTTTGCTCAAATAGCCATCTGCCGGTAGGCACGGGCGCTATAGGCTAACCCCAAAATATAACACAGACTGCTTTGACACAGAGTGCCAACTGTGTCTCGTTAAGGTAGTCGGGAGTCCATTTTGAAACATGTGATACACAGGCTATTAGGAAAAAGGAAAAGAAGACCATGAGAATTGTCAGCAATCCAAAGGAACACATAATTTATGAAAACTCTCAGAGCAAGATGTGAAATGATGAGGAAAAGCTTGAAGGGATCATGATACACCACCGTGAGATCATCGCCTCCTACAGCGCGTGTGATCATTCTATCACCTCGTCTTTCAGTTTATCCGACATGCTCAGTGAAAAGCAAAACAAGAGTAGTTACAACACAAAAATGGCTAAATTCATTGATCTTTATCCCTAGATAAAGACAGCTGCCTTTTTATAGTGAGAGTAAGCAACATCTTCATTTAGGCAACTAATTACTGCCAGAGAGCTGGGCATGGAACTCAGTGTAAGAACTCTTGCTTAGCACACGCCCAGAGCCTTTGCATGTATTTATCTTCTTAATTGCATGCTGAAAAATACGCTAATTTTCATCGGTGTTAATTTAGCTGTCAAATAAATCCCCACTTATCCTGAGCACACAAACATCCCACACAATAGACTTAGATCCCTTAACTATAACCAGGTACAAAGTCATGGAATTCATTAATTCTTCTTGTTTGGGATTTTTGTTTATTTTGTACTTCCATGAGACTGTGACAGGCTTCACACTCAGTGGGAATCATACTGCGAATATCGATCTTTTTCTGAGCTACATAGCTTAATTTTCTCTTGCGATCCACTGATACTCAGCTCCCGTTCAGTTACATTGCCATATAGGAACAGCCAAGACTCTGTAGTTGCTATGTTATTAAGCTCTGCTGTTCCATAGATTAAGTTTATTAACTGTGTTTTCAATTTATGAAATTTACAATTTAACATTAGCTTTTTGGGACTCCATACATTACAAGTTGAAAATCTGCACAAAAGAAACAAAATTTCATGTCAAATGACAAGTACTAGACTAGCTTATAAAGTAACATGCCAGGTAGCCTGCAAGGCCACATTGCTTAGTCTATGGAGTAGTTCCAAAATTAGCTCATCTTTAGAAATGGAGATGTTTCTTACTGAAATTTTCCTAGGTGTCTTTCGAAAGAAAGAAAGAAAGAAAGAAAGAAAGAAAGAAAGAAAGAAAGAAAGAAAGAGAGAGAGAGAGAGAGAGAGAGAGAGAGGGAGGGAGGGAGGGAGGGAGAGGGGAGGAAGGAAGGAAGGAAGGAAGGAAGGAAGGAAGGAAGGAAGGAAGGAAGGAAGGAAGGAAGGAAGGAAAGAAATAAGGAAAGAAAAGGAAAGACAGAAAAATTAGGACTCTTCTGTCACACATCCCATACTAATTTCTGTAAGCTACCGACCATTGAGAGCTGGGTAATGGTACCCTTTAGCCAGGTTAAGGTGCAGTTGGTTCTACAGATCATCTGCTCCCATTTCCCAGTTCTCCCAACCTGAAGAGAACACAGAGACACCAACAAGGCTCATAAGGAATGATTTTAATCTAAACTAAAGTTTGAGAAAGCTAAGCATCAGAGACCATTACGACTACGACAGAGACTGAAGCCAGACAACCTTCCCTTTTCCTCTGTTCTCTGACTTTACATTTCAACCACAGCAATGGGAATGAACCTTAGGCTCTGAGATCCCATGACTTATCAGACATACTTCCAACTCCGTGAGCCTTTAGTGAAAGTTTGGCTGCTCAGAGCCCCAGGGAACCTTTGTCCAGACTCAGGTTTGTGGCTATAATTGGTCAGTCTCTATCAATGGGTGAGGCCACTGCAGGTCCAACGCACAACAAAGAGTTGCTGAAGTTCACTCCCATGAGATGAGAGTATGGGGTAAACAGCTGGCCTGGCAGTCTCCTCTCCACGTAAGGCAGCTGAATCCTAATCTGATCACAGGACCAGGGTTGGAAACAAAGTTTGACTTATGCCCCTGTCTAATTATTGCCTGCATTCAATCTTTTCTTTAGTCTGAGACTATTATTTACAGTCGAGGCAATTAGAAAAAAGTAGATAAAATCTTAGCAGGATATTTTCATTTAGAAGAAGTTAGATTCAATGATTTTATAGGTGCTTACATCTATAAACTGAATCAGGGGGGAAAAATCAGTAGACTCCTCCAATATCCATAACTAGAAACTTCGTTCTTAGTGTTTTAAACAACTTTGCAATTCTCTTCACAGAACCAAAAATTGAAACATAGTCCATTTGCCTTCTAATAACCGGGAGCTATTTTGTTGTACACACCGAGGTATTTTGGAAGTGCTGTGCTTTGAGTAGGCACAGGGAAGGGACTCTGGGAAGAACTCCTAATACTGATTCTATCAGCTGGTAGAGAACTTAAAGAGAACCCTCACACACCCCAGGCCAGGATCTCTCTAGGCTTCTACTTCTTGACTCAGTTCAGGTAGGAGAGTCCTGGATGAAGCCCTCCTGTGTGCTAAGGGTGCTAAACATACATAGAACACACAAAGTGCACTGTAAAAGAAATACTTCTGTCATTGTAGTCTCTCTCTTATGATATAATGGTATGGTAGGTCCTCTAATACACACACAAATACATTTCAGTCGTCCCATGCACTGTCAATGCTCACTCCTGTAGTACAAAAACTCACTGATTTTCCAGAAATTTTAATATATGGGCATATACAAGAGCAGGAATGGTAGTTAATACTTGCTGTAAACTTGATTGAATTTAGAATCACCAAGGGGACACTCTGGGCGTGTCTGTGAGCGCTTGAGGGGAAGATTAGCTCAGGAGGGAACAACCTATCCTGAATGTGGGAATGATTAAAAAGGGCATGAGACGGGGAGCAAATTCAGTATTAGCATTCATCTCTGCTTCCTGGGGACATTACATGACCAGCCATCTTACCACCACATCTTCCCTTAATCCTGCCATGACGGATATAGCCCCAGAAACCATGACTCAAAAGAAATCCCCTTCCATCGAATACTGAAAGTATGTGGGGTTTTAAAAAATATTTTGTGGGGGCTTGAAGTTATGAGATTGTCTTGAATTTCAGGCAAGACTATAAACTCTGGAGTTTTGGACAGGGCTGTAACTGTTAAAGATTATGGAGACATTTAGAAGCAGACCCAACATATTTTGAATTCTGAGATAAACATGAGACTTTAGGGATGGACGGGGGAGGGGGAGAGTATTGTGATTTGAAGTGATGTTTTTGTAGGTTAAGTTGAGAAAGGGTAGACTTTTAACATTTAATCTTCATTGCCAGATTGGCTAGATTTACAGTCACCTAGAAGACACACCTCCAGGCATGTCTGTGAGAGAGTTTCCAGAGAGGAGTCACTCAAAATGAAAAACCCACCCTGAATGTGAATGGCACCATGGGCTGGGGACCTGAATGGAGTGAAAATGGGAAAGACAAGACGGAAAGGAGAAATCTAGCTGAGTACCAGTGTTCACACGCCAGGCTTCCCAACAATGTGCAACATGACCAGCCACTCCTGCCTCCCTGCCTTGCCTGCCATTATAGACTGTGTAGACCGAACAATGAGCCAAAAGGAGCCCTTTCTTCACTGAGTCACTCTTGTCAAGAATCCTGTCACGGTGACTAGGAAAGTAACTAAAAGAGCAGCTAGAAAACATCTTTGTACAGGTGCCGAATTATTTTGTATCTTGATCTCATACAAAGTAAACGAGTGCCTTACTTTTCAACCTAAGAAAGCAAGCTGAGCGCACAGCTGAAGGACAAAGGAGATGTAACACAGACACCTAAACACAAAGGAACACTTGGCTTCTCTGTCAACCACTGGACTCACTTTAGATTTCAGATAATTAATAGTTCTTAAATTTATATGAAATGCAAACCAATTATGTACCTGGACAGGGTGGCCACTTCCTGTTTGAAGGACGTCGTCTCCAATTAGTCTAATCTACTCATGAGCCAGGGGTGGGGATGGATGTGAGGACCATCCTCTGCTTTGGAAGATGGCCAGTGTTTTCCACTAGCACACTCAGATGCTTCACACTGAGCAGAAGAGCAATGTTTCTGCTAGCATCCCAATAACTATGTGCAATCCTCTGGGAGCACAGTGCAGTGTAAGCAAAATATGTGAGAGATAGCTTTAAGAAAGTCTGGTCGTTTAAACTGGCTTAGTTCTGTCACACGGTAATTCTGCACTGGGAAATAACAGTAATGGCTCTGGACAGTTTGCAGAATTGTCTGTACATATCCTATCTGGGTGTGAAACGTACACTTCATCAAGTGGAGGAAAGTAATTCAAGGGTGCCAGGGGAATTTCTTGTATAGCCAGGTGGGAAATGAGATCCCTGCTGTTAAAAACAGAGTGTTGCCTTTGGACATGCTAAGTATTCCTACTTAGACAAGTACCGCTCTCACGTTTCATAGGAGAAGCCTGAGTAGAGGTCACTCACCTTGTGGGGAACCTGCTGGGACATTTTTATATTCTCTAAGTTTATCCTGGTGTTTTCGGCACCCTACGGTGTATGTGCCTCCTTCTCTGTCTCCATACACATTAGAAATACCATTGAACAAAGGAGCCTAATAAGAGACAATTCTATCTGAAGAGTTCCTTCTCAGGGGGCGCTTTACAGTGCAGAGGCATGATTTAGCTGGAATTATAGAGTCCAGGTGTCCTTAAGTTCCAGCTACTATTTCTGAATAGGCCCTCTGCACAGTTTAGCTGGGGGAAGGAGTGTGGTTCTAGACTGGTCGTGACAAGGACTAGGCTGTGCCGTGACCCGAATTAAAAGCCTTCCATGCATGCCAACAGTTCAAAGTAATTTTCACTCTGTTGCCCTTGGGTAGAGGTTAAATCCTAGGATTTGTCTGTCTCTCAACCCGTGAGTTAGTAAATGATTGATGCTGATTTGGGTTTTGTTGCTTGTATCCTGCTGTCCTTAAAAGTTATACAAGTTTTTCCAAGTAGGCCACCCCACCCTTGTAACCACCTTGGGTGGGAACTTTATTCCATGGTTGAATTTTATTCCTTCAGGAGGCTGGCTGCTAAACAAAGTGACCATTTACTTAAAATAAATAGATGGAAGTATAGAAAGGAATCCACAATTGCCAGTAATTGCTATCTAATTTCAATTTTCAATTAAGTGGTTGCTAACACTCAACAACAGATACCACTTATGTACAGGGTGGGAGAAATATTTGTACTCTCGAGGCTCCTCTCGAGGCCAGGGAGTGGAATGTGGTGGTTAGAGTGAGAATGGCCCCCATAGACTCTGAGGCTTGAATTCTTGGTTCCCAGTTGGTTTGGGAAGGGTTAGGAAGTATCCTTATTGGAGAAAGGTGTGTTACTAAGGGTAGACATTAGGGTTTAAAAAGCCCATGCCATTCCCATCAGCTCTCTGCATCTCTTTCTCTCTCTGTCTCTCTCCTTCTCTCTCTCTGTCTCTCTCTATCTCTGTCTCTGTCTCTGTCTCTCTCTCTCTCTCTCTCTCTCTCCCCAGTAGTTATCTCAACATGAAAGCTCTCAGCCTTTGCTCCATGGCCATGTCTATTTGTCTCCAGCCATGCCCCAACTGTCATATGACAGTCATGAACGCACCTGAAACTGTAAGCAAGTTTCCACGTAAATGCTTTCTTTGTAAGTGTCTTCGGTCATGGTTTGTCTTCACAGTAATGGAAAAGTAACCAAGACACAGACAAAACTAAGAAACTACATAATTTGGAAAGTTCCTGTTTTCTAAACTACCTGCAGTCATAATGTTTCATTCTCTTTAGCTCCTCCCTGTTTCAGATTCCCTAGGTGGTAGTTTTCACACCCAAGTGCCCTCCTATTTGCCTGCATTTGTAGACTACGGGGTCTCCCATGAGTGCCAGGATGAACATAAGCACCTTCAGGCCTAATGGAGAAACTCAGGTCTCCACTGTCATCAGTTATCATTCTTCATTACATTAATAATCAGACCCATTGCTTCATTTGGTGGACAAACAGAAAACTGGAGTTTTGTCAACTTTGCACATTTGTCCTGAGATCTAGGAACTACCATGGTCCGCTGTATCTATGAGCCTCAAAACACAAGCCTGAAACATCATGCATCATCACTGCAGAGGAAGTGAAGTCATGAAGTACAAAGATCGCCTAGCTTATCAGCCGAAGCTCTTTAGCAAACCGATCAACGTTCTTGGATGGCCTCAGAGTGTTTGTACATGAGTGAGTATCAGCGGGAACACAGCACAAGATAAAAGAAAGACTCCTCTGAGGAACAAGTAGGTTACAGTTGTGAAATAACTGAACGAAAAAAAAAAAGGAAATTCTGGTTTTAACTGTACACATTGTAACAAGACAAAAAGAGGAGGCCTATGTGCTGAGCCTCTGTGGAGGCAGAGGACAGTAGCTCGCTCATACATAAAAGACCAAGTAAAGGGTGCCACAAGCTGAGAAGAAGGTTGGCCTGGGCAGCAAAGTACAGATACCTGGGGTCAGAGCCATTCATACAGACAGGATCCGACTTCTTTGAAAACCGTGAGTCCCTTGAGCTGCCATGAGCATCATCTTCCAGTCTGTCCAAAACAGAGTTCTGAAAGAAGGATGCCATTCTACTAAAGATGTAGCCCGGGGTTGACATTAGCCATGCCCTCTTGCTGACCATGAAGACCAGGAGAGAAAATCAGATGGAAAGAATTCATTGTTGCACACCAGCTACCCTATCTATTGGAAGTCTGAGGCAGAGAGATCATGAGTTAGTTCTATGCCGTCCTGAGGTACAAGACCCTGCCTCAAAAATCACCTTTCCACCCCCAGTATTCTCACCCTTTATGGGTCCGTCAACATTCTATCACGCCGCAGGGAGGGACTCATGGGGCCCCCTCCTCCCCGAGGCCCTATAGGCAGCTAATGGTTGTCAGGAGAAGTCAAGTCATATTACTTGTGGTGTGGCCACTGGTAAGTTGTTCTTCTTGAGGCAATAACCCCCCACTCTTGCTCATCTGTGCAGCTCTAATTGTATGCAGTGGGGCACACACACAAAAGATATGAAAGTAGGAGGGGACCTGCTGGGAAGCAGGGGTTCAGCAGGAGTGTGGAGAGAGTAAGAGAGGATAATGGGAGATGAATATGGTCAAGTACATTTTACACACACACACATGTACATGTGTATATATATATATGTATATATATAATTGTTAAATAATCACACATATAAAACACACATACATATTTATGTATGTATATATGTGGTATACTTAAATATACTGTATAGATAGATAGATTAGATAGATAGATAGATAGATAGATAGATAGATAGATAGATAGATAGATAGACAGACAGACAGATAATAGATATGGAACTTATCCAGCGATACTCATTGACAGCTCTGGACTGACAGAAATGCCAGAGCAGTGTCATAGAGATAGTTTGTTCCCAAGCAGAAGGGCACTCCTTGCTCATGAGAGCCCCCACATGCAGAGCCTGGCTTGGCCGCCACCTGGGTGCTCAACCTTCCGCTTCCAAGAAGCAACTAGTGACAAAACAATGCGTGTGCAATGCCTTTCTTTTCCATGGCAAGCTAAGCAAAAGTAGACAGATAATTTTCTTTATTTTCCCTTATGCAACGTTGGAAACTGAGATATGTATGACTTGGATAGAAGCCTATTCATAACACCAGCAGCAGGAGGCCGGAACATCTAAATAACCAAACCACTTGCCGTGGAACAAATGGACTGCACAGATTTTTGCAGCATGCCCTTGTGCTTTGGGAGGGGAGGAAGATGTCTGTTGTCCTCAGGGGCAGCCACGTTTCTGAGGCCATTCAGACAGCAAGTGAAAGCATAGCAATCCTGTCCATACAACAGTGGAATGAAGAAGCCTTTGTCATCACCATCCTACTTCACAGGTGAAATAGCGCGGGTGGGTGAGGTTAATCCTTCGCCTCAGATCTAGTAAATGGCAGGGCTGGGAATCTGGGCACTAGAGTCTAGGTGACCCCTCAAGTGTGTTCAGGAATACAATGCACATTATAAGCAATGGAAAGGCTAAGATATTTGAGAGTGAAAGGGCAAATAAACAATGTATGTGCCAGGACAATAAAGTTAAGCCAGGAGTGTCACACAAGGTGTTTTGTTATCTTAATTATTGCACATGAGTGTGGAGAAACAAAAAGCTCTAATTAATATTCACTTGCTTAATAATTATTTGTTGAATCCTTACTATGTGTCTGTCAGATACAGTTCCAGACATCAAGTGAAACAGATACAGTCCCTTCCTTTATAAAGATCACATCTTTATTTATTTTATTATTTTGTGTGGAGGAGTTCGAGACACGGTTTCTCTGTTGTAGCTCTGGCTGTCCTGGAACTCACTTTATAGACCAGGCTGGCCTCGAACTCACAGAGAATCACCTGCCTCTGCCTCCTAAGTCCTGGGATTACAGGTGTACACTACCACCACCTGGCTAAAGATCACATCTTAATACATGCCACTTGTGTGTGGTTAGGTGTCCAAATGTGCATGATGATCTGTCATTGAGCATACATGTATGCAGCCAAAAGCATACTTAGAATTTTTCACATGTAAATATTAAAATCTATTTAGTATCCCACATTTCTCTTACTTATGACCCTTAACATCTTAAATATGCTCAGTATCTTTTCCCTCATCTTTGGGGACATATTCCAAGATCCTCAGTAGATGTCTGAAGCCAGAAATAGTACTAAAGCCTATATGTGTATTATGTTTTGCATGTACATTCATACCAGTGATAAATTTGAGTTAATAAATTAGACACAGTTTGAGTTTAACAACAATTGCTACTGATGAACAGAATAGTTACAGTAATTTACTATAATAGAAGTTAGGTCGATGCAATTATTTTCTCTGGAACACTACTTAATAAGATTTATTTTAATTTTTAATTGTGTGTGTGTGTGTGTGTGTGTGTTTGGGTGTGTGTGTGTGTGTGTGTGTGTGTGTGTGTGTGTGTGTGTTTGGGTATGTGCGTGCAAGTGCTGGAACCCAAGGGAACTGGAGTTACAGGTGATTGTTAGCCATCCATCACGGATGCTGAGAACAGAACTCTGGTCCTCTGCAAGATCACTAAGTGCTTTTAACAGCTGAGGTGTCTGCCCAGCCCTGATTATTATCTCTTGAAAGAAACATGATTATTAAAATTAATGAAATTATTTAAATCTGACCATGGGTGACTACAGGTAAATGAAACTGTGGAATGTAAATTAATGCAAATTACAGATCAGGGAGGAATACTGTATCTCAAAGCATAAACATTATACATTCCCTACACCACCAAAAGAGGCTGCACCTAGATTCCAAAATTCTAGACTCATATTCCAGCTTTGGTGCTGCTAATGGGTTCTGCCCCAAGCTCTTTCCATTCCACTCAGCTTTGAGGGTTGCCAGGAAACCATATTACTGGTGACTCTAGGCCACAACCTGTTTCTGTGTGTTATTTCAGTTGGTTCTCACAATTACCTTATGAAGGATGCAGGTGGAATTCCCACTATAGTTTGGTTTTAGAATAATAGTCTTACCTTGTCAAAAGAGATGGCAAGGATCAAGCTTGAGACTCAAAGACAGTTCATTGTCTCCAAGGAAAGAATGGGTAGGTCCACCAAGCCACTATGGAGACCACAGGTGGGCATATGACACAGTTGTCCTTCATATTTTCTGGACATTGGTTCTAAAGTCCCTCTCAGGTTGCAAAGTCTGCAAATGCACAAATCTCTTACATGCACTGGTGTAATAGCCACACTCTCCCTGTACACCTTAAGTCATCACTACATAACTTATAACACATGAACAATGCAAATTCTGTTTAAATAGCTATACTATAGTGTGATAATAAAAAGAAAAAAATGCATTGATATTCAAGTGTTTGGTATAGATCCAGTATTTCTCTAGTGTTTCTGATTGGTCCAATGCGCAGGAGCAGGCCCCAGAGACACAGAGGCAGGCCTACCTGTAATTCAATATGCTTCCCTCCCCCCAAGAAATGGTGACATAACATCACATAGAAATAAATGATAAAGAAGTAGCTGTGACCCCAGGTCAACATCTTGGTAGCTGAGCTGTCTGGAGTAATGTAGTTAATCTCCCAAACCTCATGTTTTCTTCTGTGTTTTGTATTCTCACATTATTATGAGAATTAAGTAACACAGGGAGCATTTAAGTAAGCATGTAGCCAAATAGCTGGCGGGACTCATGAGTGTCCTTCCTAGCTATTATTATCTTGTGAAAGAAACTGAGAGTCTCACCCATCACCTCTCTGTGATGGAGAAAGAAAGGACAATGCTGGTCTCATGACAGTACTCAGGTTCCAGCTGGGGGATCCTGGGAAACAAGTTCAGGAGTTGGGAGTAGCAGGACTATCAGTGACAGAGGCACAGAAATATGCAAATGGAGCTATTACCCTGCCCTGCGGTTGCCTGAGGAACTTTACATGGATAAGTAAATCTTGGCCGGGTGTGGTAGCACATGTCTGTAATCCCAGCACTCTGGAGGCAGAGGCAGGAGAAGCAGGACTTCTTTGTCTTTACAGAAAAATCAAGAACAGCCTAAACTACATGAGACTCAAAGAACAAAAGCAAGAACAATAAAAGAAAACCTTTACTGATCTCTAAAGTGCTTTTCCTGAGAATAAACCCAGGTCCTTATTAATGTAGCCCAAAACAGATGATTGATAGACAGACAGATGGATAGATAGATAAGTAGGTAGATCTACCAACAAGCCGCACACCCCTAAGTCTTCTGTATACTTCTGAATACAATTGTGTGTTTCATTACTTTTCTCTCTTTTCCATGTAAGCTTTTTCTATGCCAACATGAGGAAACAACACGGCATTCATCTTTCATATACCCATCAGTCACAGCCACATGGAGAGCTTTAAGAGAATTACTGTGTCTGACTGTGGAATGAGTGCAGGGAGGGGTGGAAGGACATAAAGACATCTTCAAACAAGAGATGAACTTCACACATCAAGATGAAGTAGGCCACGAAGGGTGATGAACAATGCACGGAATTATTGCAAGAAGTGCCTCAATTATGCTTCATTACTTTAAAAAGACATAATTGCAAGTGAGTAACCTGCAATTGAGCAGGCATCGTTCAGAATGACAGCCCACCCGTGTCCACACATCGCTTCAGATAGCAAACACACACTGCCCTTAGCTCCGGCTCCTTTTGCTTCGTTAAAAGCAAAAGCTCTTTTATACTCTTCACATTGTCCATATACACACATTAAGCATAAGGGTAGACACACAGCTTCCACTTTGTCCTTTACCTAAGGAGGTAAAGACTCACCAAATGTCTAAAACCAGAATGGGACCTAGAACTGGATCACCCTGCGATGAAATCTAAGGTATTTCAGGGTATATTTTCCTCCAATGCTTTTTTGACTCCTGAGCTAGGACTCTTCTGCACAGAGCAAGAAAATGTAAGTGATATAAATAATAAAAAATCAGCATAATTACACTTTTATAGCCCAGTTTAAAAAAACATGAAGAAAATACAGTTATTTTTGTCTTACACATGAGAAGCCATAAACTTTAAATAATGGATAAAAACATATCCAAGCAGGCGAAATGGCTGGGGGGAGGAGGGAACACATGCAGCCTGAAGATGCAAATCTAATAATCTGTGTTTAATCCTTGGAACTCACTGAAAGATGAATGGAGAAAAGAGACTCCACAAAGTCCTCCTCTAAACTCCACATATGTACCATGCGCCTTGCACAGGTTCCCACGTATACACACACACACACACACACACACACACACACACACACACACATACCAATGAATCAGTTACTTACATTTTTTAAAATCATTTCTCGACAAATGGTGCTAGCACACACCTTTAATCCCAGCCCTCGGGAGGCAGAGGCAAGAGGATCTCCGTGAGTTCGAGGCCAGCCAGGTCTACACAGTGAGTTCCAGGACAGCCATAGTTATGACAGAGAAACCCTGTCTCAGAAAACAAACAATAATAAGAACAACAACAAAAAGCCAAAAGTGAGAGAGCATTTCTTTAAAAAGCCTCACACAACAAGCTATCACCATGGCATTAAACAATATAGATGCAAATACAATCCTCCTCTCAGTACAAATCATAACAGTAATGTCTACTTTGTCTGGGTCAACATAGAAAAGAATGTATAGGAGACTAGAAATAAGGAAAGGAATCAAAGCAAGATATGTCAGTGGGTATTTAGGACACAGTGAAGCAGGAGTTCTGGAGAGAGCTGCATGCACGCTCTCTGGGTTAGGACCTGGCGTCATAACACCCACATGAATACAGGTAATAAGACTTTAAACCAGTAGAGGAAGCGCTCTTGCATAAATCCCTAACTCTCAAAGAACTACTTTGCCCTAAAGGATGCCAGTAGACAGGGAAATAAGAAAGAAAACTGGCCAATTCTATATGGCTCTGGGACAGAAAAACCTCACCTGTGACAGGACAGACCTCCAGCCCGCGTCACATAGTACTTAATTCACGCAGGAAAACCAAGTTGTAAAACCAGTACTCATGCTCATTACTGAAACAAAGCACTCAGAACCATTTTGTAAGAACATGTTATAAGGTCAACAGACTCAGGCAAATAATCATTCCTTAATGAAACTAAGTACACAGTAAAAGAATTATATGCCGTGTAAGACGTAAATATCCAAAGGGGGAAGTCTGGAGAAAATTAGAAAAAAAAATACAAATGCTGATAGGAAGTATAACACAAATATGAACAAAATAATGACAGGAAGGATGAAAATTGGCGGCTATAATAAATGTAATTGAGTAGAAGCACATAAATAAAAGGTGGGAACAAAAATGTTGACATGAGAACGCAGTTAAGATGAGAACTCTAACCAGCAGGCTGACTACAAGCTACAGTCATGCTGTGGACAGTGCGCTAAACTGGAAACAAAACGATCTGGTGATTCCAAAAATAAGTAACAGAGAAAGGAAAAGCGATAGAATACAGTTAATAAAAAGGCATGTAACAAATTTTCTGAGAGAAAACTCACATAAATTCCAGGCACATTGAAAGAGTAGTCAGATACCAAAAATAACCACAGACCAACAACTGAAAAAAGGAAAGGAAAAATGCCTGAAATACAACCGGGGGGAAGGAAGTCAATTAATTCCAACAGGCTGAGGGGCAACACAGTGACCCTTAGAGTGAAAGAGGCAGAAAGCAAGGACATTCTAGTTTCTAGTGAAAATAACTCCAAACCCTATATCCAGCTTAATTTTCATTGCAGAGTACAAATCAAATCAATGGTATTCTCAAAGGAAGGGAACAGAGCTTGGTGGCTGAGCACCTGTCTAGAATGTATGAAGCCCTGGGTAAAACCCCTACCACCAAGAAAGAAAGTTTGAACAAGGCTAAAAAACAAGGCTGTCCCTGAAGTATCCACTGAAGAGTATTTCTGAGGAGGAGAATAATCTAGAAGGAAGAGCTAGAAGTAATCATAAAGACAAAAATGCTCAATATGTTTACAAATCTAAATAAATGTTACTTATAGAAAGTACTTCTGAAACAGTTTAAGCTTGGAAATAGGTTTTTAAAATGTTTAAGTCTCAAGCATACTCATGAAGAGGCCATTGACAATAATGGTAACAGCAAATGCTATGTTTGACAGAAGGGGAAAGGGAAGGAATAGGAGAGGAAGGCAGGGCAGGGGAGAGGAGGGGGAGAGTCAGCAATGCATTTGATAAATAAGAAAATTGCTGCAAAGTCAAAATATTGGAAGAGAAGAAAATAAAGATGTCAATAAAAAACATAGAAGAAAATCAGCCTTAATAAATCATCACAATAAATGTAGCAACACTCCTTTTCTTAAATTGCAGAGATTTCAAATTTTAAAGGCATAAAATACAGTTTTTTATATGGCTTAATGAGACACATCTAAATACAAACTAGGTAGCTAATTTTCTAGTAAAATATTGGAGAAGAAGCATCTGAGAAATACTGATATGGTGACACCATAAGAGAAAAAAGACATGCAAAATCCAGTTCTCTTTTGAGTAACAATGATACAAAAAAAAAGTCTACTTTGAGCCACAAGGAAAGCTATAAGAAAGAAGAAAAAAGATATTCCATTATTGAGTATACACCTAAGAACATTGGCTCGAAACAGATACAGTAAAACTTGACAAATTTACAAATAGACCCTCTCACTGGTCAGTTATATACAGGCTAGAAACTGACAAGGTAGCCAAAACCCAGTAATAGTACTGAAGAGTTTAATGCCATGTTTAGAAACTTGACCTAGTGTCTGTGTGAGTATACACATACATGCTTGTGTATGTGTTCAACACATGGCACTAAATACTTTTTACTCTTTTTTCAAGTGTATGTAGAAAAATCTGATTTTAAAATAGCTTCACATTAATCCACAAAGAATGTAACAATTGATACTATGATAAAATCATTGGCATACTTTTCTGATCAAGATGCAGTCAATGCTGTATACATTTTATAAAACAAAATAAAGCACAATGTCAGGGCTGGAGAGACGGTGCACTGGTTAAGAGCATTTGTTGCTTTTAAAGAAGATCTAGGTTTGATTCCCAGCACCCACACAGTGATTAGCAACCGCCTGTAATTCCTGTGCCAGGAGCTCCAGTGTCCCCTCTGTCCTCCATAGGCACCAAGAACTCACATGGTGCACAGACAGACAGACAGACAAACACTCACACATAGAATAAAATGAATAAATCTAATAAGAAATAAAATAAATCTTGAAAAACACAGTCTCAATAGGTTTATCAATAGGGTTTTTAAATGTAGTAAGGTGAGTGGGGGCAAAAGTGTGTATCAACCAAGGCAAAGAACCCGAAATAGGGTAGAAAGGAGTGTTTCTCCTAATATGTATTTTGCCACCAAGCATGGAAATAATCTTTTGAATCCTGACGGTTGATCATTGGGGAGATTCACATTTCAAAACCCTACTTCACTTTATATTTTCTTGGCTTTGGAGGCTGAGCATGCTTCGATACGATCCATTGAGTGGGTTTTGACATTTTGTACCAACTTCTCTTTGAACCCCATGGTTTCCTGCTCAGTCGTAAGAGTGATATCGTGTAATTTATCTGGAAGTGTTTGCCTAGAACCTTTTGTCTTCACTATTCACTTTACAATTTTTTATTTACAATGAAGATTATTTCACATTAACTTGAAGTATCACGGAGCAGTCTTGTTCATGATTTAGTTTTCAAGGTACAACATGTCCTAGCTTTGAATTTAATGAGCACACACACACACACACACACACACACACACACACACACACACACACTACTCTTATTTTAGAGAGTATGAAGACAAATTAGATCATTCAGAAGTTCCAGTAACTTCGTAAAGTCCATTTTATTAAGTCACTTTAGGATAAATACATGTCAAATTTTGAGCTCAGATGGTCACAAAAGACATGTATTTGATACATATTTAAACAACAATAAGTATGCTTCCCATTTTTAATGCTTTTTGGGGAAATAGTTACCCCTGTGTGGTAAAAATTGACATCCTATTGAAAAATAAATTCATCGATTGATGATCTAAGCTTTCAGTTTAATGACTAAATAATCAATCCAAGGCAAAGAGGACTAAGGAAGCAAGAAACGTGTGAGCAACAGCTGTAAAATTAGAAACCAGCAAGAAAGAATGTCCTTAAAGAAAAATACAAGGGGAAAAAATAATTTTTATCAAGATGAAGAAAGACAAGAATAAAAATATTAGGAATAAAAGACCATGAATGCAGATGGAGATATATTTAAGTCTCTCAAAAAGTCTTTCAGTAAATGTACAAGGTCAAATGACATAAAAATATAAATTACCAAAACTGACTCAAAAGAAGAATCCACAGAAAAACCAAAGAGTACTGTGAATATCAAATATAAAAATCTATCCATGTATCAAAAATGCCAAATTCACTTGACTTTATATGTGAGTTACACGGCCCTACAAAGAACACCTGGTGTGTATGCATGCATGAATGTGTGCATGCGCACGCCTGCATGCATGTGATTCTTATACTTCTTAGGGCTTCAAAGTACGTGAAAAATTCTACTAGAACTAAGTGCCCTGCCTAATTAGATAAATGAAGTAACCCTTGATTTTCAACTGAAAAAGAAACTTGTTATTTTAAGAGTAGAAACATTGTGGCTTCACAGCCCTGACATCACGCCTGATGATGCCTGAATTAGTCTTTAGAAAGAAATGAAAAAGCTACTGTGTTCATTTTGCAGACTAAAAATGTATGGGGAAACCCTGAGCATAGAAGGCACTTTCAAGAGAAAAGAATCTGACCTGTTCTTTTGGCTCTCTTATGTTGGAGCATGTGACAGCAGGCACACAGTATAGTCAAAATAAGATGCAAAGACAAAGAACTTCATCCACTCCCTACCCCACAGGTGCTACATAAGCTGTAGACAAACTAGGCAAAGAAGAAGGCAAGTTGAAGGAGTCATTTTTTTCAGAGATAAAAATATCTGTAATTTAGGAAAAGGCACAATTTTTGAGTCTCATATTTTAAATTCATGGCAGCCTGGAGTCCAGGATAGACACCTTCTTGGCCAAATGTTTTGCCTTTCCCTCAAATTAATAATTAATAATAATAATAATAATAACGATAATAATAATAATAATAGCTCATTTTCCAGACAGCCAGTTGTAGAGACATAGAAAATGCCCTAACACCAAGTTGTGGGGCCAAGAAAATAAAAAGGAGGAGGGTAACCAGTGACAACCAGGTAAGAAAAGCAAACAGACCAACCCCTTCCAGACCCCATGCTGTAGGGGGCATACAGGGAACCCAGAACAAAGAAGGAAGTTCAGTTACCTTAAGGATGAGACCAAGTGCTCTGTCCCTGAACCTTGAGCAGAAGGACAATATACAGCCATGTTCACTCAGGCTAGAAGGAGCACAGCCCCCAGTGGCCCAGCTCATGAGGAGAGAAAGCAAAGCAGACATCCGTAAAGCACACCAAGAAACCATCCTTAGCTTCTTCCTCTAGGTTCCTTTCATTGCCAGCTTAGAACTCTCTCCCTGCATACAAGGTTCAGCAGGCAAAGTGTGTGGGTTTTTCTGTAGAAAACAAAAATCAACGCATTACCAAAGACACACACAGTGAGACTCTAATGAGAGCGTACACACGTGAGGAGCTAAAGACAGCACGAGGAAGTGTCCTATCCCAACGTGGGCTAAACTCACTGTGCTCCTGTGTTCGCCCTGCTAAACTGCTTCATACACACCCATCACCAGCAGTTCCGTCATCATGCTTGCAGAAAGTTTTATAACCACAGAACTACATTTTCAGCCAGATAATTAGAGAGTTGATTTCCCCTAATAGCCAGATAAAGCAATGAGACGGTAAGGTGAGTTATGCTTTTCTCAAACAAACAGAAACAAAAAATGAAAATAATAAAACAAAACAAACAAACAAACAAAAATTGAAAACAACAACAGTAAAAGTGCTTTCTGACTTCTAGGAATACTTCCAAGACCCAAGGCAGTGCAACCTAGGTAGCCACACTGAGTTTGCCACCCGTGTTTAGACCTCCTGCAAACATTATTAGGTGCAACCTGTTCATCCTTGTTTAGATTAATCACTGGTAATGTTTCTCCCTGTTCTCTGTAGCAGGTAAGTTCGGGCACACAAGGTACTTGCATTAAAATTCCCCAAACACAAACCACAGTTTCTATAGGAGTTGGTACTTGTGCCAACGGGTAACCTCATATCCTTTTGTGTGGTGAATTCCACCATCTTTTTCCAATATGAGAAACTTAGGCTACATAAGCTACCCCCCAACACACACCAAAGCAAAAGTTTCTCAAATAGAAAGTTAAAACAGAACTTATTTTATTTTTAAGTAGACTTTACTATTTAAAAAAAAAACAACCCTGCAGATAAATAAAAAAATCATAAGCTAACATTAACTAGACCCAAAGTGTATACAATGTAATGAACTTATATACAGTTAGAATTGACATCTGAAACTGTGAAGTTGCAAAGTTACAAAGTCAATGGTTTTCTGGTTCTGATTCTACCACAGATACTTTGGCCTTGGTGATGGGTGAGTACATAAACTACCTTCCATAAATAAACTGTAGACATTTGATAAGAAGCTCCAGAGTTTCTGTTTCAGAACTACTTTTCCTGGCCTGTGGAGGTATTCTGCAATACTAGAGCAGTCTTGCTCAAAGCTGAAGAAAGATTTAAGGGTCTCAGGGAGGGATCCTGGAGAAAGACTTGGGAGTATCTTGGAGGGAGGTCTGAATATATCTGGGTATTTGTACATCCTTTCAGAAGCAACCAAAGAGGCAAGAGAGAGAGAGCTGGGTTATAAAATAGGAAGAAAAGAGCAAGACTCCAACTAGTGACTTTTTAAACTTGAAAACTCCACTTTCTGTCCTCGAGATTTCATTTTACTCTGGGGAGTGAGCACCTGGCTACTAGGACCTCTTTTTGGGAAGGAGACAAGAACACCTGTGTGGCCATCTCTGCGCTGTCCTAGTGGCCAGAGAAGCACAGAGTTCAGAGGAGGCAGATGGTTTAGTAGGATCCAAGTAAAGCAGAAATGACTGTGGTCAAATCCAGCTCTGTGCAGGCAGGAACAGCGGCCAGGGAGTTCAGTACGTTGGGCTAAGAACATACTCCACAGACACAAAGGTGCCTGTGAACTTTGACTCACAGGAGCATGGACATTTTTTAGCCAAATACCACACAATGAAGATGATGATGTCAATTAGGATGGATAGAATAGCCCAGCTGGAGTGAGAGGGTGCCAAAAGGCCACCCAAGAGAACAAGAGCTCTGGGGTTAGCACAGAAGCAGGAGGACAGTGGAAAAGCAACTGAAGTGGCAAGAACAGCACAGCTGCCGCAGCTGGCTCTCAGGGCTTCCCATCCCCACTGTCACTGGCTGCACGTTTGCCTCATTGTTACAGAATAATGGACATATCCATCCTCATCGGATCCCCAGCCTGGGACAAGCTTCCAGGGAGGATCCAAAGATGAGCCATCAGGCCCTCCTGACTGGAACTTGGTTTCTCCACCCACTAGCAAGGCTTCCTCATGTCTCAGCTCCCTCCTTTCCAAAGCAGGCCATCCTATCTACCCAGGATGAAGGCCTGAAAATGAGGGATAATGAACTTAAGTGCCCACTAGCGGCTGTTATTAGTGTAATTAATCTGATTAAAATAATCAGGAGTGAAGAACAGGAGAGTGTGAAGGGAGATTAGCAGTAATGGGAGAGAGCACAGACGCACACCTCCCAAGGCTGGGACTCCAGCAGAGGGGGGTACCCAGAGCCAGTCTACCTGTCTGCATTCAGAGGGTCCCACTTTGTGCTTCACGGTGTGAACTTTCTTGCTTTGGTGAGAGTATTCACACCTGCACTCCCTAGAGTCCAGGAATGCTGTGAGGGATATGCCAAGAGAGCATCTTGGGCTATTATTAAAGGCCATGAGTTTATGTGGCTATTTGCTGGATAAGGAAATCCATGTTCCTTATACCATTGCTCAGGTGGAATTAAGACACTCAGATGTCGAGTCTCAGCAATTCCAGACTGCAAAGTCATTACACAGTACAGGGCACCTTTGCTTACCTCCATTATATCCTAATTGAGTTCGTCTAATCTGGGAAGCCAATTTCAGTCTTAGCTTGCAAGTTCCACACTCATAAAATATCCCTGCCACCTGCTTGGACCCCTCTGTTCCCTTCACACCTTTCATTTCTCTCTAGAATGTTGTTTCTGGTGAACACCTCCAACTAACCAGGCTCTGGTCATCCTTGAAAACACAGTGTGTATAGATGTGACCAGAATGTGACCCTGCATTTTTCTACAGCCATGCTGTATATGCTATATTCCTCCGGCCAGGGAGCATTTCCTGTGTTGTAACCCCTGGTAACTCCTCACTCACCAGTAAGTTCCCTAGAATGGCAGGGACATATGAAAAACTGCATCTCATAAGGTGAATGCATCAGACATAGGGAACGCTATGTTCGTTTAGTCTTATAATTTTTGAATAGTACAGCAATAGTTAACATACCTCAATACAGAGTAAAAATGTGAACAGGCATTATGACAGAGTGGGCTAGAGGATAACAGAGATGGGAAAACGGGTGCAGAGCTTTCCACTTTCCACATAAGAATTGGGGATGGTGGGACAGATGGGTTAATTATTGGTGAATAGCTGTTCTCACTGGCTTCAGTTACCTCTAAAGAAAAGCCTTTCTAGAGAGTGACAGGCCCAGAGAGAAGGAACAGGGCACTGACATTGCAGCTGCGGGCACTCAGGTGTCCACGGTCCCTGTCCAAGGCCGACATCAGTCAGGGACATGGGGAGGGTCTGTGTCTGGGCCAACACACCCTCGCCCATCCAACACCTTAGCCACTGCTGGCTTCCACCTCTCCTCGCCTCTCTGCTTGCAGATGACATACACGTCAGCCTGCCCGATGCCTCCCCCAGCATGCAGGTCTCCCTCAACATTGGCACAGAGCTGTCAAACTTGAAGTTCAAAGCAGAAGTCAGCAGCGAGTCCCTAAGCTATGGGCTAGATTTTCCCGGCCATTCCAAGGCCAGTGTTGGATTAAGAACAGGGGACCTTTCAACCCGCAGAAGCTAATCTATCCGTCCAAGGCTGCCTTGGTGCAGGAGGAGGTGGCCACTATCTGAGACCAACTACTGCCTACTTGGCGGGTCACCCACTACCAGGAGCCCCGGCCCGATCGTCCCCGCCCCCACCCACGGGTACAGCTCGCTTACCAATCTTGGCTAAGGAGGCCAATAGGATCCACAGAGTGATCTCGAAAGGGATTTGCACGTGGGGGTAATCCAGGGTGAACACGGGCAACCGACTTTCCTCGAACGGCGTCGTTCCCGGGGCCACCACGCTGGCGGGACTTGGAGGGTTGGAGCTGGCACCCCTGGCCCTGGGTGCGTCCAGCAGGGTCTCGGCCAACGCGCCCGTCAGCACCGCCACCTGCAGAACCAGCAGCAGGAGCAACAGCCGAGATGGTGGCGCCCCAGCGCTGCGCGCGGTGCCCGCGGGTCCCATGGGGTCGGCGGCTCAGGGCGCAGCGGAGGACGCTGGTGCGGGGATCCCGACGCCCTCAGCGCATCCCGCGGGGACAGCGCCACTAACTCAACGGCGAGAGTACGGTGCCACCGCCTCCACCAGGTCCCCGCAGCCAGCGAGCTCGGTCCGGGCTGCGAGCCTCCCGGGGCCAGTAGGGAAGAGCGCAGCGACAGGAGGCCACCCAGTGCCTCGGCGGCGTTCAGCCGCCCTCAGCCGCAGGCCGCCCTCCCATGCTGGGCAGCTGCAGGCCCTGCCCGGGGCGGCCCGCGGGCGGGGACGGGGGCGGGGCGGGCGCGGCGCCCGGGCGGCGGGGCGGGCAGACGCGGGACCCGGTGCGGCGGGCACCTGCCGGCAGCCCGCGGGCGACTCGGGGACGACGGTCGCGCCGCACTCCTGCCGGCACCGCGCAGGCCTAGCGGGACCCGCTACCCCCGGGAGCCCACGAGCTGCGGGTGCAGTGGGCGCGCGGTGCGCACGGTGGCCCGAGCTGTCCCCGCCCCGGAGGCAGCGTCGGCCGTCCATCAGGGCTGGGAACAACGCGACCCACGCGTCGCGCCCTCCCCACCCCCCCCCCCCCCCGCCTCCCGCAGGCTCCTGCAAGGAGACACCCCGGGGCGCTGGCACGCGAGGAGGCGCCTCGGGGCTCCTGCAGGGGAGGCGACGCCGGCCGGGCGCGGAGGAACCGGGAGCCTCCGCCACTGCTCCGGAGCAGCGGAGCCTGACTCCAGCAGCCGGGCCTCTAGGGTCCTCGGAAAGATGACAGGAGCTGCGGTTCGCACCCCTCGAGAGAAAAGCACTTTGGACACAGCCTGTTCCCTGAGCACTGAGACTCCTAATGCAAAACCGAGCGTTCCCACGCTCCCCCAGAACCCTGTCTCTCTTTAGGCAGCTTTCTCTTCTTGTAGCCCCGTGGACTCTGCTTTTCTTCCCTACCCCAGCTTCGGACGAGGGGGGGGGGAATCTCTGTTTTTAGGCTTCGAGGTGAATCTGTCCGAGGGCATCAGAAACATAACTATTTCGTAGAAAACCAGTGATTTGCTTAGCTTAGACGAACTTGTTCTGCTAATTACAGGACGGGTTGAGGTTTGGAAAGCCTAGGGAAGAGCGGGATTCTCCCAGCGCCAACTGGCCCTTCTCCGCAGCCCAGGCTTCCGCAGGCCTTGCCAGGTGCCCTGCTTGCGGTCCCACTGCCCCTGCGTCCTCAGGGTGAGAAACTGAAACCAAGCCAGTTAGCCCACACGGTTTCCCCTGAATTTATGAAATTTTCTATATGACCCCTGATCTTATACACCAGTCAGTCAGAGAGCAGGTTTGTTTCAAAGTTCTAACTGAACCTGTGAGCTGTCAGTCAGCAGGGGATATCAGGAAAGAACCGGCCACGGAGCAGAAGCAAGCAGGGAACCTTTGAGCCCTGGAAAGGTAGGGGCCAGTCTAGCCCAGAATGGAATGTCTTTCTGGGCTGAGGCAGAGTCCTGTTGTCGGTGGTTCTCAAGTATCAGTGTTTCGGATGTGAGGTGGAACGAGTTGTGAAGATTTCTGTTTTCTTGTAAAGGTTCACCGAAACCTCCAGAGCTCAACCCCTTTCCCTCATTGCTGGGCATTTGTATGACCTTTCTGCAGTTCCCCTGCACCTTTCTAAGAAAGTGCTTACAAAGTAACCTGCTGTCTTCCCTTCCTGAATGTGTGTCTCCTCTCCGGAGGGGGCGCTGGACAAGTACTTTCTCTTGAAACTTTGGTTATTGGGAATACCAAAGCTGGGAGGGAGAAGCTGTATCTACTCTACAGTTGAAGAACTGCACACGCATGAGTACCTGACACAGCTTTTCATTAAAGATTTAGAAGGAATCCACACTCAGGTCTGACAATGCGGAAGCTGGTTCCACACCACCCTCCACCCCAGAACTAGTTGCCCACCAATTCTAGTTACTTATCAAATAGAACAATAAAGAATATTTAGGGGATTGTTACAAGATAAGGCTCTTAATAAGATGAAGTTCTGTGGAGAGTTAGCAAAGTAGCCACGTTCTGCAGTGTGGTGATGTCACAGGGGGACAAGCACACAGTCAGACTATTCTTTGGCATTGTGATGTCACCAGAGGACAAGCACACAGTCAGACAGTTATTCCTAGGGGTGGTGATGTCACAGGAGGACAAGCACACAGTCAGTTTTGTCTAGATGTTTAGTCATGGGCCCTTAGGGTTTACTGTGCATCATAAACAAGATAAATGACACTCTGCATTTGGAGCTCACTGTCTAGAGTAACTCCATGGGTGACAGATGCTAGAATCGCCAAAACTCTATAAATCTCTGCTACTGCAAAGACTATTCAGTCTCTCTTAATTTGGGGGGGAAAATCTTTTTATTTAGTCTTGTGAGTGAAAGAGGCAAGTCGGTTTTAATAGCAACCTTCCGGGCTGGGGAATGGTTCAACAGATAGAGCCATGTGTTACCAGCAGGGAGACCTCAGGTAGGGTCCCAGATTCCATGTAGAGCCAGGTGCAGCACAGCACATCTGCAAGCCCAGTACTCCTCTGGAGAAAGAGGAGCTGAAGACAGGAGAATCTCAGGTCTGAGAGCCTGGCGTATACACCAGTGAACAAGAATATACCCTGTCAAACAAGGTGCAAGTCAAGGACCAACAAACACCTGAGTCATCCTATGAACTTCAAACATGCACCATGTGTGCCTACACACACACACGCACACACGCACACACGCAAGCAATATTTTCATCTTTTACTTAAAGCAAATAAGGAGGAGTTACATGTGCCCTGTTATGTTAACATCTTAAATCTGCCTCAAGGTTCATAGACTAAACTCTTGGTCACTAAGCGGAGTGGTATTATGAGGCTGTGGATCCTTAGGAGGTGTGTCCTAAGGGTAGGAAGTTAGGTCATTGAGGGCAAGACCTTGGAGGGCATTTGGGGATCCTGGCACATCTCTCTGTCACTTCCTGGCCGCCATGAGTTATGTAGTTTTGTCTGTCACGGGCCCCTGTGTGCTACTGCCTTGCTTCCGGCCCCAGATAGCCATGTAAGGACCCTCTTCACTGAGAACTGAAACAAACCTTTTGTCCTTTAACGCTTTCCTTGCTATGTTGTGTGCCACGCTGCGGAAAGGTAACGCAGCCCCTGTGTTTACATCGACTTGGCCATTTCTTCAGCCCCTGAGATCCCTGCTTACTGCTATGCCTGTGGAATGACTGAGAACAGAAATCAGATCAAATACTGTAGTCTCTACGAATTTAAATCCTGTTAGCGGCTTCTCAGTACCATTTTAAAAGACCGAAACCCTGCAATGATTTACCCAGTTTGACCTCTGTCTCCCCCTCCCAGTACTCTTCTCCAGTCCTCACGATGCTATAAACTCTGGCCAGTAGTCTCAGCCCCTCCTACTGCAGGGCCTTTGCTCGTTCTGTTCCTGGTACAAAGGAGCTTTTTCTCATCACTGTCCTACACTTGGCCGAGTCTTTTCGGAGGACTCAGCTCAAAGGTAACTAACTCCAGGAAGCATCCCCTCAGACCTGCCCAAATGTCTTCGACATCTCTTGTAACTTCCCAACAATTAATCCTTGTACTTTTCTCAAACTACACAGCTCTGTAAAAGCACTGACAGGTGGTTAGTTTGTTTGACTCACTTTTCTCACTTGGCTCTGGGCACAGTGTGAAGAACACGAGAAATCCCCAACATCTGCTGGATCAATACAAGCGTGGTTTGACAAGAAGCCGACAGGTCTCAGTCCATCCAGCAGATAGACACAAGGCCTCTCTGGCTCCCCATAACACAGTTCTATGTAGTGCTTTCTTGTTCATACTCTGGGCTTGGTGTCTCTACCCTTCCCTGCCGAGGTACTGTGAGAATCCAACTGTACTAGAAGAGCTCTAGGTAGTTTCAGAAACTACAGTTACAAATTTGAGATTGCTCCCTCAAGTAGTCCCAAAGTGTTTACTTCAAACTCACAGTTCTCAGTGAAACTCTGCCTCCGTCAGCCTTTCCACCCATAGTGGTCTGTTAGAATGCCAGTACAATTTGTAGAGAATCAGAAATCCTTCCTGAATTGAAGCCTTCAAGTGGGCCAGCATCCCAAGGCCATTTTAAGATGAAGAATCGCAAAGCACTTAGCACCATTTCTAGGTGCAAGAGAAAGCAGCTGGGGGTCGGGGGAGGGACTAAATTAGTATGAGAGAACATACCATTTAAAAATAAAAATGTGAGAGTAGAGCCATCACTGAACACAAAACACTAGTTTTTTAGATCCCAGCTCCTGTGCCAGCAACCTCTGGAGGATGCCTAAGTTAACAGCCACAGAGAATTCCCAGTTAGGGAAGAGTTGTTGAAGGTGTGTTAGCCCGGGGTCTTCCACATGGAGGAACAGCCACAAGACTCTGTACCCTACAGACTGTTCTTTACAAGGTTGAGCATGTGATCACCACCCCTCTAGTGAAGAGGAAGTGAGTTGCTTGGGAGTGGCAGTGGCTGCGTGGTGCCACAGCGGGGCGCCAGTGCTCTCCTCAGAGATTGGTACCTAGTGTAATGCTAGCAAACTAATTCAGCCTAAGCTGGATCAATGGCCAGGAACTGGAGAATGACTTTCACTAGACAATGCCCGCTCAGGGGCTGCAGTCCAAAATGCCTAGGACCAAACGTGCTGAGGTCTGGGATCCCCTACCCCAGATTGAGAGATATTTGCATAAATGTAATACACTATTTAGCACGCTTGTGTTTTCACCGTGATTCTTGAGATTAGCTCAGCTCTTCACTTGTTCTCTTGTCGGCATTCAAAAAGCTGCAGATTTTGTAGGGTTCCATGTTACAGATGTTGATATAGGCGATATTCCGCCTGCCCTATCATGCTCTCCACAGCACCTAATACTCTTGAAATGTTAAGATGTCACACTATTCACCTACGTGAAATAGTCACACTTAAAAATCTCCTTTCTTTGAAATGTACATAATCTAACTATTAACCCTTAGTTCTGTAATAGTATTTCAATTCAAAATCTTTATCTATAAAAGTTGGTACTCAGACTACGGCTGGTGATGATTTTATGGCCACCGTTAACACTAATTGAACTCCAAACCAGGTTGTGTTTTTCAATCCCTTTTCCTCCTTTGAAGACTGGATGTTTCTATGTCTCTCAGGCTGGCCTCGAACTCATGATCTTCTGCCTTCATTCTCCTGACTGCTGGAATTATAGGCATGCAGGATCACACTCAGCCTTGAGTTTGTTTTAAGAGACTTAGTCTAGGAATGGTGGCACACACTTATAAACCTGACAGTCAAGATGCTGCCGTGCAAGGATGGCAAGTTCAAGGCTACCCTGGTCTCCATAGTAAGGCCCTGCCTCAACAAAGAAATGTGTGAGCAAAACAGTAAATAAATAAGTAGATGGAGAATGGCTCAGCAGAAACTTGAGGCCTTTTTTTAGAGAATAGCCTTATCTAAAGATCTCACACTGTGTGAACTTTAAATTGATGTGAATAAAATTAACTGCAGTCCTCTCTTTTTGACCAAAGATATGTTTTCACTCGACAGAGAAATGATTTCTTAATGAGAAATTGCGTTCTGAAGACATGAATTCACCAAATAAAATTGATATTTTTAATACTGACTTCTCAAAGCACTATGCGTAATCTAAGATTTTATGTTTAAATGTTCAAGTACAAAGATGCTCTGTGTTCTGCTCATCCTTCATAAAAGAGGGGACTTAGATAAGGTATTTATTTGTTTTTATTTATAAAAGGCTTTTTTTTTAATCCAAGGCTCTTGTGTAACACATCTATGTCAAAGGGACACACACAAGTCCACCGTGCTTCATCCTGCCCCAGGTCCTGGGAGGTTCCCTGTGAGAGGAAGAATGTTTCTTGTCCCTCTGCATGTACCAACGGAGAAATGCAGCACAGTTGGAAGGCAAAAGGACAACCTGCAAGACCTTGAAATAGCATCCCGTGATCATACAAAGGAATGCCACTCTTTATTTGCCAGGCATTTGCAATTAAAAGGCTCCCTGTGTCTTTGACAACCTGATAAATATGGAAGCTTTGTGTTTCTGAAACAGTAGCAGAAAACAAAACATGCCCTTACAGACTTGTACTCTGCTGCTCTTCTGGGATTTAACCAACTACAGGAATCGTGTACACATCAGGAACCCGACTAGAGCTACTGCTGTGGTTTGCGGCCCTCTGAAGGTCATGACTTAGAGGCTCCAGTCTCATCAGCAGTTCTGAGAAGGGGGACAGGTGATTAGATCAGGAAGGCTTTTCTGTTGCTAATAGGCTGTTCAGCTCATTCCCAGAGTAAGGCACCAATGGGTCATCTCAGGGGTGGGCTTTGTGAAAGATGAGCTCTTTCTGGCATACTTGTTCTGTCCCGCCACTGTTGGCCTCTGCCGTATTTTGAAGCAGCAGGAATAATAACCTGCACTTCACTGATGCTAGTCTGAGGTATTGTGTTATAGCAACAAACAAACACCAGCAAAACAAAGGAGGACAAGACAGGAAGGCTACGAATTGAAGGCCACTGTATGCAACGTAGTGAGATCCTGTCTGGAAGCAAAAAGTTGAGGAGTGTTGGAGATGTAGCTCAATGGTAGAGTGCTTGCCTGGTGTGAGCAAGGCTGTGGGTTCAATCTCCAGGAAAATACACACACATACACATACATACACACACACACACACACACACCACACACACCACACACACACACACGCACACACACACACACCACACACACACATACACACACCACACACACCACACACATACACACACATACACACACACACACACCACACACACCACACACATACACACACACACACACACCACACACACCACACACACACACACACACACACACACCAGTCTTCATTAAAGCACCTCTGTCCACTTTCTACCTGCTCTCCCACTTAAACTTGGAGAGTTTTTGAGGTTTTTTTTAAAAATCTAAATGCACTGTAAAAAGTGTATTTGTGCAGATCTTTTGAGTAAGAATGCCTTTCAGATAGCTCAGAGGAGAGGGTTTCTGTGGGTTTCCCATGGCTCCTTGATAGAGAAGAGGAAACGAAACTGGATGAAGCCTGAAACCCATATGTCCCGCAGCCCTTGAAATCACACTTGCCATATAATCAGCCTTAAAACTAAAGAGCGCATAGTGCTAATTGACGACTCGGCGTGTTCCACGTCGTGCTTCGCCTGCCATTCACCTGAGCTTTTTGTCTGTCCAACCTTCCCTCGATTTAGTCACATAACTCCAAATTTGATATTTTAGTACCTACTTTGTGGTAAGTATTCATTCCTGCATGAAATATAAAGATGCATTGGGAGGATCTTGCTCTTGCGAACTATGAAACATGGTAGAATTCTAGCAATAGTTAACATATATTGAGTGCACATCCCCAGGCAAGCTCATTTTTAAGCATTATATCAGCCATTTCGTTAAATACTTATACCTTAAAATTATAGTATAAACTTACTCTATAAAATTGTATTTGTATACCTACTTCATACCTGAGAGAACTCAAGACAGAAAAATGCTCTAGGTTATAGGAGTAGTGAAAAATTTAAGCAATAATTTGAACCCAGAATTATTCTTCCGCACTATATTTCGAGCCAATGGTGTGGATGGTGATCACTGCACATGGCTGTGGTGATGATGATGGTGGTGGTGATGAGGGGGAGTATGGAGATGAGGTGACAGTATTGATGACGTGGATTTTCAGCTTCCTCTTATTAACTTATAAGGAATTAAGATTTGATTGGACTCATGGTTTTGGAGACTTTAGTCTGTTAGAAGATGGGGAAATGGCATCAGAGCATAGCATGGTGGGAGTATATCAAAACAAGTATGAGCCCCTGATGGAGGCTGAGAAGCAAATAAGGGATGAAAAATGGGCCAAAGTCCCAATATTCTCATCAAAAGCATACCTACAGTGAGCCTCCCACTAGGCTTCACATCACAGAGGTTCCACTGGCCCCAAGATTGTCAGCTTGGGGACCAACTTATAGCGTATGGACCTTTGGCCTGATCTTGAAGATCCTAACATGACACCAAGGGTCCTGTGTGATAAACACTATTTCCAGAAGTTTAGGTAGTAAGAAATTTGAGACCCACCAAAGCTGTTACTCTACCCCTGCTGACAGTTGATTGGCAAACAGTAGATCCCAATTCTACTCTTCTAGGCTGTACACGAAGAGCTGTGGCAGCACTTAGAAAACATACACACACACACATACACACACACACACACACACACACACACACACACATACACACACACACACACACACACACACACACACACACACACACACACACACACACACACCACAGTGTCAAAGATCTTGGTAACTGAAAAGGAAACAGGGATCTTAGCACAAAGGACCCTGGAGAACCTAGCAAAGACAGGCATCTGCACCCAGGGCAGAAGCGTGATCACATGGCTTCTATTTTAAATGAACACCCTGCCCCCCCTAACTCTCACATTTATGGGGAGCTTAACTGCAGCAAGAACAGAAAAAAAAAGAAAAACAAATATCTATACAGACTTGTGCAGCTCAGGCAGGAAATAGCATTAGTGACTGAATGTGGTAGCAATGCAGGCCTGAATGAATGGTTGCATTTGGAAGATATTTGAATTCTGTGTATATTTTGAAGACAGGGTTTCATAGTGTTGCTAGAAAGGTCATATTCAGAGTGTAAAAAATGCCACTCACCTTTTTAAAGGGTTTTTAACATCTTTACTTTGAATTATGTGTATATATGTGTAGTGGTATGACTGTAGAGGCCAGAGGAGAGCAGTGGAGTTACAGGTAGATGAACACCACCTGACATGGGTTCCGGGGATTCAACTCAGGTTCTAAGAGTAGTCCCTGCTCTTATCCACTAACCCTTCTCACCAGCCCCCAAGAAATACCTTCTCACAGATTAAAGGGAAGTTGATCTTGTTCTCATGAGCTGGGAGAGAGCCTTTTAACATCTTGTAGAAAGGGGAAGGTAGCTTGTGTAGATTCTTGCTAGGAACTTTTAAGTATAAGATGCAAGGTATTTTATATAAGCATTAGAGGTCTGTTACCTCTAAGAGGAAGTATCAAAGACAATTCAATAGTCAGGTTGGAGTCCATGTAAGTCTCAGGATGGGCATGTCAGTGTCCACCTCACCCATCAATAGGCTGGTATATTAATTATGGGAATGCTCGTGTGATTACAGAAGAACATAGCCCCTAACTGACAAGCTGGAAGTTAAAATTTAGCCTCTGTGGTTTTAATGAGCAGACTGTCTCATCCCTTTAAAGTCCAGTCCATGCGATGAAGATGGGTTGTGGTTCACGCAGTCATTTGAGGACATTCATAGTCACTGTTCTGTTATTGTGAAGAGGCACCATAACCAAGCGTTTAATTGGGGCCTTGCTTACAGTTTCAGAAGTTAGTCCATGATCATCATGATAGGAAGTAGAGCAGGCATGGCTCTGAAACAGTAGCTAAGAGCTTTACATCCTGATCAGCAGGCAGCAGGCAACAGGCAGCAGGCAGAAAGAGACTGGGCCAATGACATTAATCTAAAACTCTTTAATTTATCCTCTGGCAAAATTTTATGACAAGGGCAAAAAGCATTCACATTCTTTTCCAATATATCTCAAGAATGGTCTGTAGGACAGCAAATAATATTTTTCCCTCTAAATGCACTTGAGCTGGGCCTGCATACCCCTCATCACCTTCAGCACTACTACTACTCCTATTAAGAAGGGCCATTAGTCATTCAAATGATTTTGTAATCCAAAGTCCCAAAATCCATATTCCACCGATGAGTAGCATGGTTGGTCCTGTCATGGCAACACCTCACTCCTGGTACCAACATCTGTCTTAGTTGGTACCATTCTACTGCTGTGAATCATGACCAAGGAAACTCCTATTTTAAAAAGATTTCATTAGGACCCTGCTTACAATTTTATAGGGTTAGTCCACAATCACTGTGGTGGGAACTAGACAGGCATAGGTCTGGAGCAGTAGCTAAGAACCTTACATTTTCGAACCACAGGCAATAAAAGAAATAAACAAACACTGGACCTGGTGGAGGCTTTTGAAACCTCAAATTCCACCCCCAGTGACACACCTCCAACTATAAGGCCACACCCACTTCAAAAATGGCATGCCTCCTAATCCTCCCTAAACTGTTCACCACCTAGGGACTAAGCATGCAAATATATGAGTCTATGGTGAGCCTTCTCATTTAAACCACCACAGGGGCTTATCCTGGTGTAGAGGAAAATTAAATAAAAAACAGAAACAGTTTTGAGAGTAAAAGTCATTTCTGCCTGTATTCTATTAGCAATGATTGGTTCAGCAGTGAAAATAGTCTCTACCTGAGCAGATTTTCCCAAGCAACAACTATACATTAACGAAGGAGAATATTTGGTTATGATAACCTCCCGACAATCTTGTGTGTGCGAAGCATCTTGATCACTGATATGATGAGCACATTATGAGGGAAAACAGGGGCAAGGGTTGTGCCATGTGGCAGGGCAGCATTTGGAGGTCTAGCAGCTAATGAAGAACCAATAGAAGACAAGGAGTATGCAGCAAACAGAAAAGGCCTTGGATGAGTTGCATTTAGAAACCCAGTAAAAGGAACATTTCATGCACAGGAGGGTGAATGACTATCACACCCTACCAAGAGTCAGACAGTATGGAGACAAGGACTGGCCTTTGACTTAAAAGCAGGCACAGGGCTTTGAAAAGAGCAAGTTTCATGGAGCAATAGATGTGGAACCCTATAATTGGTATAATTGGGTGGGTATAATTGGTAGCAGAAGATACTTTGTAGGGAAGGTGGACAGTGAGACAGGAACTGGTTGGAAACATTGAATTGAAGAGGGAAAAATCTTAGAAGCTGTGAACATAACAGCATATTTGCATAGTGATGAAAATGACCCAATCAAATGGGAAGAAATAATGGCATAGAAAAGGAACACAGAAATTGTGGGTGAGCAGTTCTGTTGGATGAGAGGGTGGTATGCAACAGAACGGCAGAGGACTTAGCCCATTCCTTCACTGGCATTAGAGCCTACTTCTTTGGGATTCCCGCGCATACTGAAGACCAACTAGACATCCAGTCTTGTGCACTGGGAAAGTACTGTATTCTTGGATTTTCTGTTCACAGCCAGCCACCATTGGATTAGCTGTAAGTCATCCAAATAAATATTATATATATATATATATATTAGTTATATAGTATATACTATACATATCTATATTCATTTTAGAGAGAAAGAGACATTCATTCTATACATTCTACAAGTGCTGCTACTCTAGAGAACCTTGGCTAATACATAAGTCTTGAGTCAAAACAGAATTAAGAGCCACTTGAGGTCCATAATTGTGATGCTGAAAGACCCAGTCTGCTTAATTGTGTTGCCTTCATCTATAGTCGTTCACATAGGACAATCAGAGTGAAAAGAGATCAATTCAGTCTTGTGATTTCAGCAGGCATATAACAAAAAGCAAGATGGGTGACTGCTTGTGGGAAAAGAGTGGAATAACGTGGACTGTGAAATCTAAGGCAGGTAAGGGGGGAAGAGGGCATGTGGCTGGGTAGCTAGCATCTCCCTGAGAGGATCGATGAGTACCAGTGTAGATAGAGTGATCCACTTGGAGATTTGAAGACGGAAAAAAAGGTTTCAAGAATGGGCCATTCAACATCTGAACGTATTTACTTATGAGTTTATTTAATGGTTTCTTTGCTTTATAGGGAAAGCACTTCAAGGGGTTAAGATAATTAACTTATGAAATCCATTGACACACGTTCTCAAATGGGCTGTGGGAAATAGTGAAGCTTGCTTTCTTAGCTATTGCCATCAATCTGATAGGTCCCAAGCTAATCGATCACAAAAAATGTCAGTTATGTGAAGATAATGAAAATTATAATACGGTAGTAAAATGTCTGAGGTCAAGGTTCAAGCAAACTTTTACTTACATCAGTGGAGCTCTCCCCAGGGGCATGCATCAGTAATCACACTGATGGAGAGATGGGCAGTAGACACAGGAGAACCCCTGGAAGCATGCAGTCCAGCGAGGCTGCTATGCATGATGGGATTACAGGTGCATGCTCCCACACCTGGCTTCATGGGTTTGGAGGATCCAGTCTTAGGTTTTTACACTTACAGTGCAAATGCTTTATACTCCCTAGCCCTTACATTTATAATTTCTCATAGGCACTTAGGAAAAAGAGTGAAAGGGGTTGTTGTCCAGAGTATTTGCTCATCCCGTATATTAATCTGCCCCTTTCTTCTGACTTTACAGGTAAAGTAAGTAAGTAAGGTAAAGGAATGTAAATAAGAAATTAACTTAAGGGCAAGATGGTTCCATAGGTAAGAGTACTCGTGCAAGCATGAGAACTTGAGTTTGAATCCCAGAAGCCATGCAAAAAGCCAGGTACGGCTCCAGATGCCTGTAACCCCTGCATTAAAAGGCAAAGACAGAGATCCCAAGAGCTCACTGGCTAGCCAGCCTACCAAAGAGGACAAGCTCCTTGTTCTCAGAGAGATCTTATCTTATGGCAATTTGGCTGAAGGCAAAGAGGAAGACACTTGGTGTTCTGTTCTGGTCTCTTCATATACCAGTGGTTCTCAACCTTCCTAACGCTGCAACTCTTTATTACAGATTCCCCAAACATAAAATTATTTTCATTGCTACTTCATAACTGTAACTTTGTTACTGTTATGAATTGCAATATAAATACCTGATAGGCAGATGGTATTAGGTGACCCCGAGAAAAGGTCGTTTGACTCCCAAAGGGATCAAGACCCACAGGTTGAGAGCCAATGTTATAAACACTTGGGTCGGCATACCTGAACATTCACGTTCATGTATCACACACATAAGCAACATATAACACACCTACATGCAACATATACATACACACATATATACTATACATATACAACACGTACCCAGACATGCACACATACTCACATAGAGTTTCCCTTCTTCCAGGGTTGATTTTGGATCTACTTGGGTTTTAAAATAGTGCTTCTTCAAGTTTAAGTTTTCGAGTAAATTCACGTCTACCTAGATTCGCTTCTAGCAACCAGAGAGCTGAGACACAGTTGCCAAGCTCAGGGGTTTAACAGCTCACTGTGCCAGGAATTCTATGCAGTCCTTGAAGTTAAAAGTCAACAAAAGGGCTTCCAACAACACTTTATTAGGAACACACCACCAGAGCTATCAAAGGGCCGCCTGTGAGAAGTCACACTGTGCTGGGGACACTGTTTTCCCAGATGTTTTTGTTTAGTAGTAACATCCCATCCCATCGAGCCAGGTGACCCAGGCTTGAGATGGAGCCAAACAATTTACTGAAATAGAAAGGACTCAGAAGCCTTCTTGGTGGCACTCAAAGGGGACTGTGGCAGTCTCCACACTACTAACTGTAGAACCTAAGGGGGAAAGGCAGCCACATGTGGCTATCTGATGAACCATGTCTTCAGCTCCACCCCTTGCCATAATCAGACACCAAACACAGGATTGGACAAAGAAAAACCACTGAGAAAAAAAAGACTGAGGCTTTTCTTTTTGGGGAACAGTTGACATATTGTATCATACATACTGGCACATACATACATACGTACACACCCTTAATCAAACATAAGGAAAGAATCTACTTCCTGACTCCCAATGTGTTCCTGTCTTCCCCAGGCACACACTCCTGAGTAACGCTGTGTTTTGATGATTATGTTAGGGCAAGCCGGGCGGACTTCTAAGAAACCACGAGACATACGAACCGCTGCAAACACATGAGGCTTTATTAATAACCAGCGCGCGTCCGGGTCCCGCCTATCCCACGCAGGAGATGAGCATGGCGGGGCCCGATTCCTTCCCCCCAGGCACTTTTATGGGGTTCAGGGGAAAGGGGTCTGGGGATGGGGGCTCGTCCAGCTCTGATTGGCCCAGAGCTCTCTATGTTAGACTAATTGGTTGGGAGTTTCACGTGTGCAGGATCCAGGGGACAGTGGTCAACCTGTGCCCTTTGAGACAGGGTGGTGCTCAGGAAGGAAGAATCCCTGCTGATAGGTGGTGGGGAGGGGGCTGGGGAGGCTGTTCCTGGGAAGACATCCCCCTTCTCCTATATGTGACTGCTAGCACTTCAGGTGCATTCCTAGGTTTTATATTTCTTAAATCCTTTCAATTAAAACCCATTAACGTATCTTAAATATTTCCAAGTCTTTATCTGGCATTGAATGAAAGATTTTGCATCTGAAGGTGAGATCTAAATAAAAACAGTATATGGGGAAAACGTAATCATGGATATTGGTGAGACAACCAGATTACTCTACAGTATTTGACCAACTATAGTTTGAAAATGTTCCTTTGAAATAATTGTTTCTGTGGTGAATATGGTGCTTCCTTCACTAAATAACACAATGTATCTATTTGCATGGCATTGCCATTGCATTTGGTATTATAAATAGACTAGGTATAATGTTACACCATACAGGATGATGTGAGTGAGTTGTGTACAAATGTAAACTGAGCATCACTGGATTCTGGTATCCACAGAGCTGCTCCTGATTGCTATCTATGGGTTTGAAGGGTATGTTAAACTTTAGTCAGAGTAAATGAGATTTAGGAGTGGGTAGCAAAGGAAAGTAGAAACACTCAGGTGAATTTCTTTTTCCCTAAAGTCAAGGAAAAATAGAAATACCTTGGTCTAGCCTCATGATTTTCATGATTTTCAGAAAAGACAGAGCTGTGAAAGGTTGTTTGGCCATTTTCCATGAATGTGCCAGTTCACTCAGAAGCTAACACCAAATAGAGGCAAGAAATATTACTGTGAAATACCCAAACATACAGAGAGAGAGAGAGAGGGAGAGGGAGAGGAGGGGGGAGCAGGAACTTGCTCTCTGGCAAGACTGGATTCACAGCAGGGAAACCAAGCAGAGCCTCTACCATAATCAGCATCAGCTGGCCCTCAGTCTGAGGCACCTCACCCCTGCAGGTCCTCTGAGGGAAAGCAGCTGTGTGAAGGGGATTGCAGTGAGTAAGCCTGAGACGCAGCTCAGCTCCATAGAAGAAGCCCAGCAGCAAAGGTCAGCTCTGATATGAATCTGCACAGTGGATGGTAAGGAAGCAATGAAATCAGAGCAGGATCCCCACATGGGCACAGCAGGATCCTTGCACCGCAGGATCCCAGCACAGCATGGCCTTGCTATTTTCTAGTCACTTGGCAGTACTCCTTGCCAATCTCTAAGCAATTAAGTTACCTGTCTGTAATAAGCTGACTGATTATTTAAATTCTTGTTTTCTTCAATCATACAGGAATCAGATCTCTCTTTTACTTTCTCTGATAGAGATCCCATACTCCGTGTGCTGGCAATGAATTCTCTAACTCCCACTCCTAAGACTCTGCTTTGCGGTAAGTTCTTACCAGTCACATTTAAGTCTGTTTAAGCCTCTCCCTCCTTCTGTGTATGTGTGTTTTGTTTTTGTGTTTGTTTGTTTTTTCATCCATTAGGTAGCTGAACACCAGGCTCCACATTCGTAATCACTGAAATATTGAGATACAATCCTAAATCTTCCATTTACATTTTTGCAAACGAGGGTAAGGGAATTTAGAGGGTTCCTGGATTATCCAGGGACCCTGCAATTGGCTTTCAAAAACATTTCTTGTGGTACAGTGATAATCTCCTCCCCCTCCCCCTTCCTCCCAAGGCTTCCTTGAACTCCTGTTTCCTCTTCCTTCTCTTTGCTCCTCTTTCTGTCTGTCTCTCTCTGTCTCTCTCCCTCTGTCTCTCTCTCTCCCTCACCTCACTCTGAAGCCTTGAATGAAATAAATGGTTCTCCCCAACATTAACATATATCCCAGCCTGCCTACTTGTCTTAGAAATTAACATAAATATTTGCATGGCTGTTACCTCCCTTCACCCAAACAAGGAAGCATACTTACTTTTCTTTGTAACCTAAGCTCATCCTAATCCGACAGCTTTGCTCTGTTTTCAGCTTCCCCTGAAAACTCTGGTTACTCGGAGCTTCTCTCTATCACTAATGCCTTTGCCGTGATTCTAGAGAGCAGATGGAGATTTAGATGTCTTGAATGACAAAGACGCTAAGGTTGAAATAAGGTGCCTACTTAACCTCAGAATGGTGGTTAAGCTGTGCTCGCAAGAATAAATTGTTTAGTTACATTTAAATCCTTTTAAATGGCTGATGTGGCTTATATGGCTTGACTTAATCATAGTCACCCTGTCTGTGAAGACAGCTAGGATAGATGGAATATTTTGGCTCGAAAACCTGTGTACATCCAGCTCAAGGTATGAGCTTGCTTACTCTTTGAGAAGCGTGTCTGCAGTACAGTGCAGCCCTTGTCATGTAAGAACCAGTTCTTAAGACCTGTTTCTTCAGTCACCGACATCAAACAAAGCCGTAAAACCAGTTTCTCTCTTAGCCGGTAACAAGAAAACAAGAGCCAACTATAAACTTTTTATGGGATTATGTAAGTCTCTCTGTAAGCAGACCCACACTCTTCTCTGAGCACCTCGGATCTACTTCATATCCATTCCAATCACCCGTGACTTACTGCTCACAGCCTCTTCCTCATGATTTAAGAATCTGATGTCATCCCCTGGGCTCCACCAGCAACTCGAGGTTTTCCCCTTCTGAGATGAATTCATACTCTGGGAGGCTGGAATTGCTGCCTTGGGCTTGTGTCTTGACCCAAAAGTTCACATACGAGACAATCGTCCACTTAAAGGTAGAAAGATATATAGATCCTATATATAGATATATAGATTTCTAGTTGTAATAACATAAAATGTTGATCTTCATAAATATTTTGGAAGATTTGGGAAAGACAATGCATCGTCAGATCAGTGTGTGCGTGTGTGTGTGTGTGTGTGTGTGTGTGTGTGTTTGTGGGGTGGGGGGAGTCCAGGGTATTGGGAATACAAGGATCCATCTATTCATTGTTTTGTTTGAAGTACATGAGAACAAACAAGTAAGATAGGCAGCAGACACTGAGCAGCTAAATAAAGTGTATGTCAAAACTCTCTCCCACCTACCGCAGAGCTGATGTCTTTCAAAAAGCATCAAAAGTAGCTAATGTCCAAATGTTTCAACTACAGAGTAAAGTGTTGCTTTGGAGCAATATAAACGCCTTGTTCTCAGATCGTCCTCTGTTGTCCACCAGGACTGCTCAGTGAGGGAGCTTCCTTGGATTGAGCTGTGAAGTTCTGTGCATGCCCTCAGCTTGTGAATGTCACAGCATGGAAAACTTGGGACATGGAAATGCAAGGTCTCCTGCTCTCCTGGGTCCTCAGTACTGCCGAGAAAAAAACTTGGTTTCCTTTCCCCTCGGTTTTCGTTGTTTTCCTCCACTGTACTATACCTCTTTCCCTATGCTGCAGGCCCTTCCTTCTTCAAAGAAAAAAGAAATTGAAGCCAAGAACCATCGTCTACATCCAAAATGAAGCACGTATTTGCTTCTAGATGCACCTTTTTCTCTGTCTGCCACAGCAGGAGAGTCTTAATTCCTACAGCATATTATTCTGCTCTTTCTCCCACGTGTCACATTTCATTCTCTTGGGTCACAAGGAGACCCTCACACCCCTGGTTTCTCCCTTACTCGTTGGCATCTAGTCTCTCTCTCCCCACTGGCATCCATGACTTCTCCACTGCAGACCTGCCATGGTACAGACCACACTTCCTAAAATCTTGAATAGATATTTCTCCCAAGACATATAAAAATCCAACGAGTTTCTGGCAAGATGTTAAAGATCAGTGATGACCAGGGGAGGGTAAAATGGAGATCTTTGTAAACAATAGAAATGTAAAACGGTGCAACCACCATAATAAAATATGAAAGATTTGCAAAACAATTAGAAATAAAACGATCATATTACTGGATGTGGAAATAAGAATCTGAAATATTAGCATTTTATTAATTTAATTTTTACTCTTTAAAGATTTATTTTTATTTTTGAATTATATATACAGAAATGTGTCTGTATGGTGTATTTGCACATGTGAGTGCAGGCACCCAAAGAGGCTAGAAGAGGGCATGAGACCCCGCCCCCCAGAGCTGGAATTACAAGTGGCTGTGAGCTGCCAAATGTGGGTGTTGAAAAATGAACTCAGGTTCATTTTCACAAAAGAGCAGTGTGCTGAGCCATCTCTCTAATCCTTGGAAAACTACCTGTCGAGGAACACTTGGAATTTTTATGTTAAGAAAAACTTTTTGGTTTAATTGACTAGTCACTAGAGGTTCGTGTTCCCACCCCAGCTGTGGTGTAGTTGTTTACTAGTTGGAATTGGAATGCTTAATGCAGGTGGCTTTAATTTGGTTGGGTGCAGTCGTTCTGGCACCTGTAGCCTGTTGTTGGCATTGCGTGCTGCGTGGGTTTATGGGAACTTTTGGCTTAAGGCATAAAAGCTCTGAAGTCTCGAGAGTCAGGGAAGGTGTTCCTTGGTGGTTCGTTAGCTGGGTTGCTGCAGTTAGTGTGAGAACAAAGGGTGGAGAGATTCGAGTTTAGGACAGCCTAAAAAGAGGGTGGGAAGATTTCTACCTTCCTCTCCTTCTGTATTAAGGCCACTTGTGAAAGCAGTGGAGATTTATATTTTTCCTTTCTCCTTCCCTAAATTGAGGGTAAAAGATTGTAGCGTACCGCTACAACTACCATTCTTATTTTCAGTAATATTCATGACTGCAGAGATGAAGAAACAAACTAAGTGTCCGATGATGGCTAGATAGACATATTTAAAATTCATATATATATTTATATATATTATATATGTAATATGCTTATATAATATATTTTATATATTTTATATATTATTTTATATATTATATATACTAATAACATATATAATAGTATTTCATTATACATATATACATATAAATATATATTATACATATATAATGAAATACTATTATATATATGAATTTTAAAATATATTAATATATTACATATTATTAATATATAAATATATAAAAATATGTTATTATTATTGATATTAAATTATAATGCATATTAAATATATTACATATATAATGAAATACTATTTAGTCTTTGAAAAGAAAGAAATGGTGCAATGGGCAACTACAAGTATATACACTGAAGACACAAAAAATAAGCCAATCACAGAAGAGAAGAGCCAGGGGCATGGTTCATCTTTAAGAGGCATCTAAAGCGGTTCAACTCTTAGACACATGAGTAGAGGAAAATTCAAATCCGTGAGGTGTAGTCTCCATTGCACAAAAGGAACAGGCCTAGACACCTCATGTACAACAGCCCCTAAAGTTATCAGTATCTCCCAGTAAAAGTGCTAAAAGGACATACCACATTTCAAGTGTTCTTGCCACAATGAAATAAAACTTAACAGAATAATGTCCCCTAAAACCCAATGCCACTCTTTCTTCTTTTTTTCATTTCTTTAAACCCAAGGTCATGTATTAGTTTTCTGAAAAGTTCTTTGACATTGTACTAGGCTTCTCCCTGTCTTTCAGATATGACATAAAATCAAATCCCAGGCCTGCTCATGATGCTGATTGTCCTTAGTTGATCACATCTCTCCCCGCTACAGTGTCTGCCCCTGTCTGTTCTTCCCATCTCTAGCCTGGATGCTATAACAGCATCCCTGCCTCTCATTTCTCCCTTCAGTGATCATCCTTCCATTCTGTGGCCTGAGTAATCTATGCTCAAAGTCTGTGGTCCATGTAGGTCTTTGTCTTCTAACTTGTCATGTTCGCTCCCTCTTGCATGAGAGTGTACTTCTTCTCTCTCTTTTTAATGCACATCCATTTGTTCTCTTAGCTCACATCCAACTGACATTTTCTCATAAAATCTTCATTTTCACCATGGAGTCTGGTAAAATGCCCCTTCAAGGGACTTGTACAGCACCTCACTGGATTGACATTCCCTGTTTAGTTGCCTGTATCCACTTCTTTATTGTAGGGTCTCTGCCTCTCTTGGTCATTGTCGTAGCTCTGGATCTTAACACAACATCTAGCATGTGACCCGTACTCTGAGATTTTTTTGTTGTTGCCATTGTGCTGGTAGGGATCAAACACAAGGCTTCATTCATACCAGTGAAAGTCTTTACCACTTAGCTACATTCGCAACTCCTGTAAAGAGTTATTGAATAAATTAACCCATCCATAAATAACTGAGGCCTTTAAAGACAAAATGGAAATTTTAAAAACTGGGTTGTGAGAGGTAAATCACTCAGCAAGGCACTAGAAGGGAAGTCATATAGAGTAGTCATTGTATCTTTTTCTATCATAAACTTTTGAAAATGCACATATAAGCATTTTCAGATTTCATCAGTTACCTCCTTTTCCTCATTCTTGGCCTCTCCTTGTATCTGGACAATTGGTCCAGTAATTTTGCAAAGGTCCTTTACTATGGTAGGGCATACTTACCTATCTTGTAATTCCGGTTTTGACCATGAGGTCAGTGGAAGAAAGCCACATTGTCAGTCTGAATATAGGACTTGACTGACCGCATATTTCTGCAGGCTCTCTTATGCATCATCCACATCGTGTAGAAGAACACACCTGAGCTGAGCAGCTGGCCCAGGACTTGGACTCTGTTCCCATGGTACTCAGTGGAGCCATTCAGGAGCAGCAAGTGGGCCCTGGGAGAAGGATCATAGCAAGGGATGGGTACACTGCAGCCTACAACTCCTTCCTAAGTGATGAATTTCAAATTAATATAAGACAGATATAATGATAATGAGAGTTGCAGGAATATAACCACCCACCTCCATGCTAGCATGTGGTTCAGCCTAGCCCAGCTGAATCTGGTAGCCAGGTTGCTTTCATATACTAGAAGAACTCATTATTGATAGGTTTCACTATTTACAGACATATCATACTGATCCTCTGTTTAATCGTGTGGTGGCCATGGTTGCAGACAGAAGGATTACATTTACTTTTGCAAACAATCCTGTCAACATATGGGAAGATACTGGAGGCTCTGAACAATAACTGTTTATACTCCAAACCATATTGCACACTGAACTTTGCAGGCCTGGACAGTAGCAGCCTGAAGCTGTCGCTGCTATAGCTGTGTCCCTGACCCAAGCCTTTCTTTGGATCACTCTCAAGGGTCACAGTCCACAGGAGGGACTAAATGCTGCAAGGTCAGCCACATTGGGTCCCTTGCTTTGCCAAAGTGGGCGTAGGAACTCTTAGACTTCATAGTCTCCATTAGAGAAATTTGGACTGCACCTGTTTTCCTGAGGCCCTCCATGGAGGCATTCCAGACAATGACTGGAATTCCAGAGAAGGCACCAGGAGAAGGAACTGAGAGAGGAATGGGTGCACCTCAGCACAAAACTCCTTCTTCACAGATGAACTTCAAATTACTGTAACGGAGGCATATAATTTTTGATTGCCTGTATTGCCCATTAGACAGGAAGCAATTAAAATGTACATAGTAAATATTTCCATTCTGTGGTTTGACATAGGAATAATACAATTTATTCGAGAGACAAGTTTGGTAATTTCTTCTGACCCTAAAATGGACTTGGAGAGGCAGAGGAAAGAGGGTGATGTGTTCCAGGTCAGCTGAAGCTACATGTTAAGAATCTCTGTTAACAGAGCACCCGCAATCCCGGAGACCCTCTTTGAGCCCATCACTGACCTTTGAGGGTTCTACCTATCATTATTGCAATGGCTCCTATTGAACAGATTTGCAGAGAAGATCCAGAGAGTACTGTCTGTTCAAAAGATGACAGAAATAAGTGTTTCCCCACAGAGACACGGCTAGATAAATAACAGTCACAAGAATTGCGTGTGCTGCTTTTTGCTTTGTGAATTCTATTGTTACTTGGCGACCAAATCAGGATTAATTTTGAATTCCAATACATTGAGAACTAGCTTTATTAACACAGATGCAAAGTTTGAAAAAATCATATTTCAAAAGGTATCTCAAAGAATATTTACTGAGGGCTGGGTACATAGCGATCAAGTGCATGCGTATTACTCATGGAAGCGAAAAGTGAGTGAGTACCTGACTCCCATCTCCAGCCCCTCATAGGGAAAATGTAAATTGAATGTAGGGAAAGAGGAAATTTAGTCCCCATCTTGTCTATGTGCTCAAGTAGTTAATTATCTCATACTACTGAACACAGTGTACTTTTTTTTTTTTTGGCTGTTGACGGTGTTGTTTTGTGCCAACTGTCAATCAGACAGGAATGACTCATCTAAAAAGAGAAGAGAAGTTAAACATCTCTGGCCTCTGGCAAGCCATTCCTACACCTCTAATTTCAAACTCAGCCTCCTCAGATTTTGGTACCTGAGGGTTACCAATCACCCAAGAGGAACTACAGCTTTAGAATGTGCTGGAAGTGCTAAGTAGCTGACGGTACGGGAGAGCTTTGTGAACATCCTTTTCACATATTTACTCCTGTGAACAGCAGAGTGTACATGTGCATGTATGTGCATGTGTGAATGTGCCTGTGTGTGCGTGTGCATGTACATGCGAGCACTCTAGTCAGGGTGTTTGCCTAAGCCTGCATGAGTGAAGGTCAGAGGTTGTCTTTTCTTTTTGAGATAGAGTTTCTTTCTCACTGAATCCGGAGCTGGGCTAGTTGGCCATGGAGCCTCTGGCACCTGTCTTTCTTCAGTCCAGTACTGGTGTCTGAACTTGGGTCCATTGTCTACTGAATCATCTCCCAGCCCCCAGAAAATCTACTTTAGGATACTAAATGATGTCTGTGCCCAACTATCTATTTGACATTGAAAACAAGACAAATGAGCAAACAAAACCACCATTGCTTCCCAACTAGTGTGTAGATCATTGGCAAGACTTCCCAGGGTCATCAACTTATATACCATGTTCAGCAATATCCCTAGTTTTTAACTCTCCTCAAATGCATCCATTTCTGAATGTGCTTGAAGTTTTTTGTTTGGCTTTTAGACTTCAAGTATTGAAAGTCCTAAGCTATGCCGTGGTCCTTGGCAGTCCTTGCACAGTGTCCAGAACTTTGAGCAGAACTGGATTCTAGTGCAGATTAGATGACCTGCACTCTACACAGAGCTTGCCTCAGGGTTGCTTATCAACTTCGAACACCAATGCCCAGCTACCTGAATCACAGGCAAACAAGGAACTGCTGTCCAGAGTAAGTGCGTGTCCTTTGTTGATCTGAGATTCAATTTTAACTGGGCACCTCATCAAGAAAAGCAATTGAAGGGAAATCCCTAGGAAATGTTAAGATACTGTTTATTCTATCCAAAGAGTCCAGCCTTAATCTAGAAGTGTTTGCTAGCATCAGTGAGACTCAATTGGTTTTATATTGGAGTCTGTGCAACATTTCACTGGGTTACTTACAGCTTAGTTTAAAGCCACAGGCCCCTGAGCGGTCAGGAGCGTGCACAGATATTGTGGTTGTGTGCGTTCTTAGCCGCTCCTCTGACTCTGTTTTCCATTGGTTTCTTTCCTGCTGGGGCTTCTGCATTATCATTGTTATCCTTTTTGGTTCTGTATCATTGCTAGCACTCTTTAAAACTTTGGGGGAGAAGGTGTGTAAAGAAAAATAAACAGACAAAACCTGCAGTCTTCCGCTGAAAATAGCTTGGTAATTTGATATGGAATCAGTTGTTTTGAATTCCATCTGCCATGGTGTGCAGCTCCAGGTCTGAGTCCTGCTGCGTGGCGGACCACAGTGAAGTCTGATGGCGCCCCAGTGGCCAAGCCCCACCGAGGACAGGGAAGCGAGGGCTGGAGTGTTTTCATTCCTTATTCAATGGAAAGCATGTTCTCGTTCTTCAGCTGACACTTTCCAATGCTTCCCTTTCCATGTTTTCTAGCACCACCTCGAATATCATCCTAATTTTGTTTAGATACCATGAGTATCAATATGACATCTATATTCAAATAGATGTCTCATCTGGTTTTTTTTTTTTTCTTCTACTCTTTTAAGCTTGATCAGTATGCAGATAAGCAGTTTTGTACTTCCTTGTTCGATGGGGAAACAGAATCACAGTCCACGTGAGATATTTTATGTGCAGTGCAGCCTGGAAATCAAGTTAATTGTGCAGAAAGTTAACCAATTCAGTTGGTGCAAAGGTTGAAGGAAGATTGCCGAGTTTAAAGCATCTCAAGGCTCTCAGTTGTTCAATGATCTCTGGTGTCAGGGTTTGTGATGTGGTGGCAATATCCGTCTCTTTACTGCCTCCATAAGATCCAGTGTACTTTGGCTTACTTTCTAAAATCATTATCACTTTAAATATATAATCAAAGGCAGTCTCTTTCATTTCTTCTTAGTTTACACCAAGCAATATGATTATGTGGGAGAACAGAGAAAGATGGAGAGATGAGAACCCAATTAATGGCTCCATCCATCAGTCCACAAAGAGTTTTTTTTTTAAATCTAATAAAAAATAAGAACAGTTCAGAAACCTAAAGTATCACAGTGCCCTTTTCTGTTCACATATAGAGAAAAGGCCTGAGGAGATGGCCTCCTGTGTTGGTTAAGTGCTTAACGCAGAAACAAGAAGACCCAAGCTCATCTCCTCGAAGACCTGTGCAAAAATCTGGAGGCATACTTGTAATTCCAGCGCTGGAGAGGCAGAGATGATTACGATCCCTGCTGGGGGAGCTCTAGGTTTGGTGGGACACTGTCTTCAAAAATTGAGAGTGATAGAGAACACCTCATGGCAAGCTCTGGCCTCCAATCTCACAAGCACACACACACACACACACACACACACACAGAGAGAGAGAGAGAGAGGTAGAGCCAGACAGACACACATACACAACCAACTCGCACAACAGCACACACCTGAAAACGTACACACACAAAATAAGTAATCAAGCTATAGAGTGTGATAGCTATCATATTTCAAATCAACAGACATCATAAAGTGTCGAAATCTTCAAATAATGGCAAACGAATAAAATCATCTGAAGTAGCTAATCGACGCTTGGGCCCTGAATGTGATCATACAAAGAGAAGACTCAGCCCAGGACACATGCTGAGCTGCGCTCTCACACAGACAGACCAGTGGTGCCGTTCCTTCTCCTTCCGAACGCTGACCTACCTTTGATGTCCTTTCCTACTGAGCTCTCCGGTGGCCTGAGCTCATATTTCAATGTGAACACCACAGTCATTAAAATCAGTCTGCACATTGCACTTTCTGGTTTTATCAACAGGGGTCGCTGTGGCACTATTACTACCTACAGTCTACTCAGCCAGCCAAACAATGGAACTGCGCATTCAGTCAGTCAACAACCATCTATCCAACCATCATCTATCACATGGCATGAAGCGCCACTACCAGGCAGTAGGAGGTATAAGGTGGTATATGAAGGAGGAGGAAGAGAAAAAGAAGAGAGGATCAAACATACTAAAACAAAAAGTACAGGTGAGACCATTGGAAAGATAATCAGCATCCTATTCAGACTCCATACACTAAACACAGGAGGAGAATTTAACTGAATCTATCTATGCACAGCTCAAAAATATATAAGAGCCAGACATGGCGGTACATACCTATAGTTCCAGGACTTGGGAGACAAAGGTGAACCATAAGTTAGAGACACCCTCTCTCCAAAACCAAGCAAACAGAATCTGGTCATCTTGGGTCATTTAAATCCTTTTCATATTACTAAATACGTCGCGGAAATTTTTTTTCAAAGAATCACATAGGAGAACAAATCATCATGAATCTTAATTTTGAGAAATAAACTAAGATGTTATTAACCTTTATGGATGGGATTACCCTCAGTAGTCAGCAGTCAAAACCCACCTATTATCTTCTCCAGAGCTGTAGGTGTTTCTCAGCCATGTTTGAGGATAGGTTAAAATTGCCTGTGCCTAAGCCTCATCCCAGACCAATGCAACCCAACGCTGTGCAGGGAGAGGGCCAACATCTGTGGCTGTCAACATTCTTTGACTCTCACACAGAGCTAGACCTGCAGTCACGGTCAAGACCTCTACAATGTCCTCAGCTACCATCATCACCCGTATTCCAGCACTGAAAACTGGGCTTTGTGGATGGTCACTAGAGTGGTCAGGGAACCTGCTTGAAAAATGGAAGCATCATTTGGTTTTGAAACAAATTTCATGGGCTGCATATAGAGCATTTGGTGACTCCTTTTGAGGAAATGGGGCCGTTTCGGGGCTTCTACCATTTAGAACACTGCCAGCAATTGTCTGCAGGTTGTGAGAAAGAAAACAAGTAGCTAACTTCTTTCTCCTGATTAACTAAGCAAACGGAACAAAGGGGAGTTTGATTAGCCTTTGGTTCCTGAGATCAATGGCCTCCCTCTCAGAGGTTTGGTCCAGAACAGAAACTATGTCTGCCTCCCCACCCTGGTGTACAATTGATAACAAGTGCTGATTGTGACCGGGAAGTCACTAACCGGCACAGTCCTGGTTCTCATTACAGGCGGAGGTGAATGCCCTGACTTTACAACTTCCTTCTCAGGTGAAATGGTGCCTCTCTTCCCTGATGTGAGCTTTCAGCTATGGGAATCCCAGCCACAAGATGAGGGCTAATATTGTATATTGTTTAAAAGATGGTTTCTTTTTTCTTTAGTTCGTTTGTTTAGTTTGTTAGAAACTACAATGACTGTTGTCTTTTTTTTTTCTAAGATTTCTTTTTAAATTACGAATATGTGTATGTGCACGTCAATTTGCACTCATGAGTGCGGGGCCTATGGAGGTCAGAAGAGGGCGCTGGACCCTAGAGCTGGAGTTACAGGCAGTGGTGAGCAGCCAGAGAGGGAGTATCAAGTACTTTTAAAAGTCAAGGCATCTCTCTAACCCTGGTGTGGTGATTATTTTGGCGATCTGATTACGGCTGAAATGTTTTTCACTGCATATAGACAAATTATGAAAAAAGATAATTTACCTAAAAGAAATTAAAATGTGATCTGGGGAAAAGGTAGTTAGTGGGTAAAATACTTACTGTGCACGATGTAGACCTGAGTTCAGATTCACAGCATCCATGTAAATAGCCAGGCATAGTGACACGCATTTGAGACCTGAGTCAAGGGGAGTAGAGATAGCCATCTCCAAAAACCACTGGCCAGCCAATCGAGCTGAATCAGTGAGCTCCAGGTTCACAGTGTCAGTGAGAGATCCTGTCTCAAAGCAAAAAGAGGATCAGATAAAAATAAGTAATAAAAAACAAATAAGGAATAAAAATATTGAGGACTTTTAGGCCAATCTGGTCTACATAGCGAGCTTCAGACCAGCCAGAGCTACATAGAGAGTCCCTGTCATAAACAAAAGATAAAAGAGAAAGAAAAAGCAGAGAATGACTGAGAGAGACCTCCAGTCTCCACACGTGTACACATACCTGCATACACATGTGCACACCCAATAACACGCATATACACATATACCATACATAGGCACACACACATGGAAAATAAAATATGTAAGCAAGGCAAAACAGTTCATCCTCATCTATAGTAAATGTTGTAGATTAAAAAAAAGAAGAAAAAGACTTCTTTTCTTCTAGTAAATTACTTCTAAGCATGAAGTGACCACTGTTGGTGAATATATAAACAGAACCTCAACCCACAGCTGCAGCTGAGGAGCTCAGGAGTTGGCAGAAAATGGGGAGAAATCAATTTAACAATAGTTATAGCAGCCTTAAGGAACTCAAGCTCTGGGCAGCAGCAACCAGGGATGGGATATTAGTATAACGTGCTTACAGTATCTGATTCAACATAGTGGAGAGAACCAATATTAAAAATCATAGAACTAAGCCAACTGTCATGGCTAAGTGGAAGGATTGCCATGTGTTCAAGGCTAGCCTGGGCAGTAGAGTGAGTTCTAAGCCAACCAACGCTACTAAGTGGAACCCTACCTCAGAAAAAATAAATAAATAAAACATGACTATTTGTAAGTTCAGAGGAAATCCATGAAAAAAAAAAAACATTCTTAGCATTCAAATAAGAAAGCAGAAGGAGGGTATATACTTACTTAGCTATCAACAAAATTGTCCAAAATATGGTTAAATCTACATGACTAATTACAAGTGATGTAAGTGAACTGGGACACATTATTAAGATTAAAACCATTAGTTTAGTAATTTGAAATTTATCTATGGTGCAGCATAAATAAATTGAAGTTCAGGAACAAAGATGAGGAGTCACTCAAGGCCTTGGAAAGAAGAGGGAGAGGCTAACGGTATGCCAGCTGTGACATCACAGATTTTGCAGAAATTTGGGTGCAGAGACAATAGTGAGGTGTTTAGCAAGCCCTTAAGATGAAGAAAGGAGTCGCCGAAATGAAATGTCAGAAGACAGTGCACAGAGAGAGATTGACCAGCATTAATACACAAATGAATCAAAAAGAAAACACATGTAAATAGAAGGCGTGTTGAGAAATGAAAATACATCATTCCATTGAGAATAAAGTCTGTAACTTTTTACCTGGCCATGCATTCCTTTGTTTGTGCACTCATTCAAGTCAGCCCGTGTCTGCTCGGCAGCTACGTTGACTGCACACATCCAGGTAGACACACTTTAATACTGAGTAGCTACACTGTGTTGTTGGTTGCAAAGCATGAATCAGAAAAGAAGCAAATGCCAGGCTGATGCATGTTCTATGCAGAAATTAACACAGAAGACAAGATCTCCAGGCATTTGGATTATTGGATTAACAACACCGACAACTTTATGTCTTGGAAGTTTTGTGCCAGATCTCCTTAAATTCATCCGGTGGTGTGACAGTGGTGACAGCGTCCTGACTAAAGTCACACTGCAGCAAGCAGCTTCAGAAAGGAAAAAGACCAACAGCAGACAAAACGGCCACTGCAGCCGACTTCAAGATTTAGGATAAAATTGCACCCCTCCTGTTCAAAACTAGCCATTCATTTAATGAGAGAAATCTTGGCCTGAGCCTTACTATTTACTAACTTCTTGTAGGGCTGTCACAACCACGTAGAGCAGATATTACCGTCTCTAGGATCAAGGCACAATTAGATTATATTTTGAGCCTAGCATAGCGATGCACAATTATAATCTCAATTCTCACAGGAGGACACGGCAAAGGGATTGAAGTGAGCTGGAGGTTACATAATAGAGCCCAATCAAAAAGCAGGAAGGAAAGGGGTAGGAGAGGGTGTGATGGGGAAGGAGGGAAGGAAGGAGGGAGGAAGGGAGAAAGAAAAGAGACAGAGAAAAAGGAGGAAAGAAAAGGGAGAAAGAAAGAAAGAAAGAAAGAAAGAAAGAAAGAAAGAAAGAAAGAAAGAAAGAAAGAGAAAGAAAGAAAGAAAGAAAGAAAGAAAAGAAGAAAAAAGAAAAAAAAAGAAAAGAAAGAAAGGAAAAGAAAAGAAAGGAAAAGAAAAGAAAAGAAGAAAGAAAAGAAAAGAAAAGAGAAGAAAAGAAAAGAAGGCAAGGCACAAAACTTGGGAGCTGTGTGAATTTAGTGCCTACTTTTTATTACTAGAGTCTAATGTGCTGATTTCACCCCTTCTGGAGTTGACACCCTCTCCCAATCACAGCTCATCTCTAGCTGTCCTGTAACAGCCGAGGACATGGTCTGTCCCCTGTCTACACTGAAAGCTCCCAGAGTACTGTCCACCCTGTTCCCTGTCATCACACCCAGTGCTTACAGACATGCCTAGGTTTTTAGTTAACTGCGTATTCTAGTAGAAATTCATTGTTTTAGTGAGCCAGTAATGAAGCAATGGCAACAAAAATGGTAACGAAAAAAAAATCCCTCTGGAAAATCTAGTCCTCACCTCATTCCAATTTAGACATTAATATACTTGATTTTTCTTAATTTCTTCATGGATAAAACATATGTGAAGTCTCAAGAACAATCTTCATCTTCACAGAAGTTGAAAGGCAACTGTGGTTACTAGAGACTGGGGTGAGTAGCCAGGGAGAGGGAGGGATGAGGAGAGGAGGGTCAGTGGATTCTAGATCACAAGACAGGGAGCACACTACCACTGTTGAGTGGTAGTGTGACTACACACAGCATATTTCACAAAGCCAGGATTTGGGAGATTTTTTTTTAACCACAAATAAATGATAGCCTGGAAAAGTAAATGTTTTATTTTGACTTAAATCCTACATGATATACACACATCATCCACTCCTGTGTAATTTTAATCTTATGCACTAGTTAAAATAAGTTGCAATTGAATGTTCCTAAATGTTTACATGATTTATTTGCCAATAACAAGTTGCCTGTTCTTAATCTATAATGTGTTGGGTAAAGAATTTCTTCTGGTTTCCTAAAGGTATCTAGATTCAGCTGGTTTGTTTTGTTTCTGTGAGGTATTAAGGTCAGACTTTCTTTGACCTCGCTGGGCTAGCACCACATTCTCCCACTGCACCACACGGTTTTACTTGTCTGCGTCTGTAGTCTTAACTCTGAAAGAATTTTTGCTTTCCTTAAACACAGATTCCAACCTGTTTATTCTACCTCATATAAAAACGTCACTTTAATCACACAGTTTCTTTCTTGAGATACGTAAACCACATCCACACAACCTACAGGTCTATACATAAATACATTGGTTTGTAGTGCATAAAACTCATCCTTGTGGAATTGAAACTGTGACGAGTGAGAATGTCTTTCCCACAGGACCAGCATCTGCCTTGGGGATGCGCAGCATGGCCAGGGCTTCCACCGGGAACCGAGGACACACAGGGTCCAACGGAGCACTGCTTGGGAAGAGGCAAGGCAGGCAAGGGAAGGGGAAAGGCTGGAGGAGCTCACCATAGGGGAGACCAAGAGGGAGGGGGGGCTGCCAGACAAGAACTAGTTGTGTTAAATGAAGATCAAGTTAGAGTAAAACCCTCTGGTTTTCCTATGGGCTTCACAAGAGACCAGATGAGCATCAGGCTGGGCAGAAGCCAGAGATAGAGCCACAGAGAGTGTTCAAATGGTTTCTGCTCCGGGTTCCTGCCTTGAATTCCTGCCCAGACTTCCCTCGATGATGTATTATGACTTGGAAGTACAAGCTGAAATTGCCGTTCCTCTCCCTGAAATCACTTCTGGTCATGGTGTTTGACACAGCAACAGAAACTAGAACACATTGCTTCTGAGAAAATATTCAGTGTATCTCCATGTCCAAAGGATAGCCTTCAATTCTTTAAACTTAACCAACTGCTTCAACCGAAAGCATGCCAAGGAAAAGGGGGAAGCCTAAAATTGTACAGGAAAGTCATGACCACACCCTTCATATTTCTCTGAATTATGAAGGTTGGCTCCAGAGACGTGCCCGGTGAGACCGAGTTTCTCTCCAGTTTTCACTTCAACTGCTTGGGTTCAAAGTAGTCACTCCGTTTCAGCTCAAGTTCAGTTAAAATACCAGTTCTGACCAGTCTTTGTTTTGGTTTGTATCTGTGCACTGATCTGTGCACATTTCCCATTTCCTTTTAGGAAGGCTCCCCTCGGGATGGCAGGGGAGCCCCTCTCCTGCCTAAAGGCCCTTTCCACCACTTTGATGGCTGAAAAACATTTTCTCAAAAAAAAAAAAAAAGTATTCAAATCCTAGTACTTGAAGAACTACCAGGAACCCAAGTGCTGATTCTGAGCATCCCTAAGAAGATGTTTGGATAGAGTTAGGAAGCAGAGGGGTTTGGGAAGGGGCAGACGGAGGAGTAAGGGCTGGACCACATCAACTGGTCTATTGATTCCCTAGGCCTGCCTCTGCTGTTGAATCCCATACCACAATAGAAAGGCAAGAGTCATCTGAAGCTGATGACTGTGTACCCTGAGAAGCAAGCAACTAAAGCTAAAGAAACCCCCTGTTCAGCACCTGGTCCACAAGATGAGGCTCAGCAAGCTGATTTGTCCGTAAAGCCTTTCTGCTGAAATGACACTATATGTGCTATACAGAAGAGAAAAAAACAAAAATCTCAAACAAGGCATTCTATTTTTGCTACTCTGTACCTCCTCCCACTCTGAGCTAATTAAGGGTCACTTCGGGATTTCCAGAGTTTTCTTTGGTGGCTTCAGAGGGGAAAGATAGGAGGTGGCTTTGAACAAACAGGAACCTCACCCATAAAGCCAATCTCCTATTTCAACCTCAGTTCTTGTGCCAGCTAAAGCACCACATGGAACAGGAGTGGACCACTGTGCCAGGGAATTTGCCCTTAGGGAAAGACAAAACCCCAAGAGCAAAGACTGACAAAAGTTAATCTCAGAAACACTAGTCACACTGGCTTTCAGAGACAAACATGCCCTGAGTCCTAATTCCTTATCAGGGATGATAATAAGACCAAACACTGGGCCCCAGTTCCCTCAGGTAGCCAGGTGCAGAATGTACTTAGATTTATAGTTGGTATTCTTCAAGTCGTAGACAGGAGTCACTTGTCTCTTGAAAAGTGTCTCATGGTTTCCAAAGGCTGTTCTGGATTTCTCTGAGGCTGTGCCTGCCAACACACACCCAGCTAAAACTCTCATAGTCTTTAAACATCTGTCACCAGTTATTCTATCCAAATCCCCACATTGCCACCCCCAGGCCTAAAGGCATCCTCTATGAGGATTTGAAATAGACAAACAGAGAGTCTGATAGACAGAAAACTCAGCATGTGACTAGCTCACCTTGAATACTTGTCTTTCACAGGGCTGGCTAATATATGGGAAAACTATGTATAGAGAAGTTTCCTGTGCCTTTAAAATATTGGGGACAGCAAATAAAGTTGCACATTCCAATACCCTGTTCATTCCATAAAGCTTTCAGCTCAGCTTTAAAAAAACACATAGCTCTAGCACAGTTTATCAATGTTTTGTCTGTAGATGATGCCTGACTTGTAATGGGGCTACATCTTAATAAAAATTGTGTTCAGTTGAGAAGACCATGCAATTGACAGCAAAGCTAACACATGTAAGCATCAGCCTTGCCTATATTAAATATTGCCACACACTTGAATGAGTTGGACAAAGTCATCTAGCACAAAGCCCACTTTAACAGTGTTGAAAATCTCATGGGATGTACTGAATTCCTGCATCTACCCTACACTGGCATCACAGTGCACTGTGGATGGAAAGCAATTGTCCAGTCTCTCCTAGTCCCTGAGCTGTGTGCCAAATACTGCTAGCTTCAGAAAAGAGCCAAAACTAGACATTTGAAGTGGTTTCTTTCTACTTCATTCAGCTTACTTTGTATTATCTACTGTAAAGTTGCAAACTAAGTTAGTCTGTGTGGTAGCACATACCTGTGTGTGTCTTAGATTTGGGAGGCAAAATCAGCAGGGTTGTGAACTTGAGGCCAGCCTGGGCTACATAGCAAGACTCTGGCTCACAAGAGCAAAACAAAAAAGTTAACCTTCCTAAGTAGATGAGCATTTTCAGTTCACAGAAAGAGAAAATTTTCTTAACACTATAAGCTGATTTTTAGAAATTAATATGTCAAAAATCTCCCCAATTTAAAAAAAAAAAAGCTCTTGAATATCTGATCTGTCAATATCAGTAAACTTAACTTTTCTTAAAGTTTCTGTTTCTATTATTAACCTACTAAGTAAGGTACCTACTTAAAAATCACAGGTCTGGAGCTGGAGAGATGGATCAGCAATTTGGAGTACATGATTCAGAACCATCTCTTAACTCCAGTTCCAGGGGATCTGCTGCCCCCTTCTGGTTTCTACAGGAACTGTGCCTGCACTCTGTGCACATGCATACATGCAGGCAAACAATCACGTACATATGATAAAATTAATCTTTAAAAATTATGAGTTTATTTCAGTTGTTTGAATGCCCACCTCGAATTGAGATTTCAGGAGAATCTCTTGTCTCTGAGTCTCTGTTCAGAGTGTCTAGTCATTCAGATGCATACAAGAGCAATCCTGTGTGTGTAGCCTTCCTCTTTTGAAAATATTAATTCTACTGGTTGGTTCTCTCAAATATTTGCATATTTGGTTTAAAATCTTCCATCTGGGTGCTTATTCATTAATGAAATGATACTGGTGCCCCATGTATTTGGGCTCACTTTTCAATGCAGTTTTATTCAGAGGATGTTACCAGGCAGTCTGGGACTCACAAGTGATTATTCTAAGACATCCCAGACTCTGCACCATAGCCCAGAGGACTGATTTTATTCTGTATTTCCTTGACTCTCTTTTGGAGGGAAGGACTCTTAAAACTTACGTTCTTAGTGTGAAAGAACTGTGGTACTTCCGATGTAGGATGGCAGCTAAGAAGCACTGGAGAAAAGTCACAGCAGCAAAGGAGAGAAAAGAGCGAGAAGAGCACTGGAAATCAAAACAGAGGCAGAAGAATAGCTCAAGCACTAGGAGAAAATAAAAGCCAGCTCAGAAAAATGTACCCATCTAGCCCAGGTTGTCCCAGTGGGAGGACAACATTAATACACAACCACAGGTCACCCAGACACTCCTGGTGGCAACATACTGCTAGACCTAGCACCAGGAGAAACCCACAGTTGCCTTTGATCCAGGCCAGTATCCGAGAACAAACAAACCTGTTTTGTTAATTCTCATATCTCAGAACTGTAGAGCCAGGCACTATCTGGAGAGAGGGCCTACTGTTTCAGGCAGAGACATGCTAGGGATCCTAAAACAAGGAACAACACAAGTCAGCCAGGCCAGGAGTTCCGTGCCACAGTTTCTGGGTGTGAGGATAGCTAAGAGAGGCGGGCACAGAGAAAGGGAGAGGCAGATGGAGACCTGCTGAGATGCCTTTGGCAGTGGGGAGCTTAGGTTGTGGAGGGTGTGGTGGCAAGCACCTCACCATCTATTGAGTGGAGGGAGTTACACTGCCTGTGGAGTACTGTGGGAACTAAGTTCCAAGTCCAGAGCCTGTGGGTGTCTCTACGTCTTTAGCTTCTTCCCTCTGCTGGAGAGTTCACTGCTGTGGGGGTATGAAAGTGCTAAGACCATCGAAAAGAATGTCCATCTCCCTTAGGCCTCTTCTTTCGGTGCAAAGCTAGGCGTTCTATTTGTTTCAGCTCCTCTCTCACACATTCAAGGAATACCTCTTGGCTTAGACATTTGCTGCTCTTGGGTATACAAGCTGGGTGCTTCTGAAATGAGGAGCAACCTGCCCAACCTACAGGCAACAAAGTTCACAAGGCCATCAGAGGTCCTGGAGGCACAGAAAAGAGAAGCTACTGTAGTCAATATAATCCTCATGGCCTTGACCATCCCAGTGCCCAGTCGAGCTTTAGCACCAACTGAAGGGCTGCAACAGACATAAGCTGTGAACACTCCTCCGCCACTTGAGAGGCTCCAACACTAGGGAGCAGTGAAAGAAACTTCTCCAATTCCTGGTCTTAAAAAAATAGCTTACTGTTCTTTTAACTGCGTTTTTAGAATCATTTCTACTTCATTAAAAAAAAGGTGTCTTCATTTTTGTTTCCTTTTCTTTCTCCTCTAATTTTATTTACTCATTTTCCTTATTTTATAATCAAGTTTTCTTTGTCTTCCTAACTCTCATACGGAACCAGCTTTTTTAAAATGAATCGAAGACCTTAATTTAAGATGTGAAATCTTGAAAGTACTAGAGGAAAATGGTCACGTTTACAGCACAGGCATAGGCACTAGCTCTCTGGACTTGAATAACTCAGGGAACTATGGAGAACCAACAGATGGGATTGCATGATGTTAAAAAGCTGCCCAGGAAAGGGAGCTATTTCCAGGAGGGAAAGACTCTTCAGATGATGGGAGAATGTCTTCACTAGATAGCCATCCATCGGGAGATACATGCAGAATATATAAAGAACCCAAAAAAATAAACACAGACTGAAGAAATAATCTAATCAATAAATAGACTAAGGAGATACACAGGCACTTCTCAAAGATGAAGTATGCATGACTAATACATTCATGGGAAAAGTATTTGCTCTGGTTTCATTTCTGTTGCTGTGATAAAATACCCTGACCAAAGGCAACTTTGGGGAGAAAGGATTAATTTGGCTCATAATTCCATGTTCATTGTTTGGGGGACGTGAAGGCAAGAACTTAAGCACACCCACAGTCTACAGTAGAAATAGAGTAAGCATGTGGATTCTTGTTTTCTTACTCTCTTAAGGCTTATATATTTTTCTCTGTTCTTATACTGACCAGGGCCCAGCCTTTGAGATAGTGCTGCCCACTGGGACATCTGGGACTTCCCATGTCAATATACAGTCAAGACAATCCCTGACAGACATGGCCATTGACCAACCTGGTATAGATAATTTCTCATTTGAGGCTTTCTTCTCAGGTGATTCTGGATTTGAACAAGTTGACATTTAAAAGTAACCACCAGGTTTCAACATGTTAAGCCATAAGGAAAATGAAAAAAAGGTGAGATTCCATTTCATCACATTCAATACGGCTACCAACAAACTGTACAAGCTGTGAACACTGTAAGCTGTAGCACCAACCTGCCAGGCAAGATAAGACCATTTGTGAAACAGTGGCATGATCATTATGGAGCCAACCAATGGTTTTCTAATTGGATTTGAGGCCTGCTCTTTGGGACAGAGACTATCCCTGCTTCTGTAAATCTGCTCAAAAATCTATGACTCTGATGGTCATAAGACCTAGGAGAAACTGTATTTTGCTATATAGGTGGAATCAAACTCATTCTAAATGCTTATACTTATACTTCTAAGTCAGTGCTGCCTTCAGCCTTGTTCAGAGAAGCTTCTCTTTGTCACGGACAGTGGTGAAAGCTGAGACTTCCAGTGTAGACTGAAGATCACAGCTGGGCAAAGTGCTGAGAATAAGTGATTGTTGAGCGCTCAGACCCAAATAAGACATCCCTCTCCTGCTCACGAGTCTCAGGCAACACTGCAGAAAGAACATAGGGTTGAGAGGTTGGGAAGGACTGCTTTCAAACGCTGTCATGAAACTACAACACAGCTATGGCTCTGACGGACTCATGGCAACTGAGGTTGATGCCCAGGACTTCCACAGTCCCGAGCTAATCAACACTCCATCATAGATGGGAGAGGAGCTATTGGCAGTGAACGGATGCTGGGGGGGTGGAAGAGTCATTTCCTCAGTGAGGAAGCCACTGCTTTCTGTGCGTCAGTTAATAACCCCTGGTCATGTTCATGTAAGCAAGTCTAAACTCAGTGAGTCGCACACACACACACACACATACACACACACACACACGCATACACACACACACGCATACACACACACACACGCATACACACACACACAGAAAAACAGTAACAATAAAAAAGCAAAACAAATAAAACGAAAGCATGAAAACAGGAAGAAGAATTATTACAAACAGGGTAGCAGGCTGGTGATGGCACATGCCTGTATCCCTAACACTTAGGAGGAGACAGAGGCAGGCAGACGTCTGGTGAGTTCCAGGACAGTCAGAGTTTTAACGGAGAAACCCTGTCTCGAAAAAAAAACAAACAAAAAAGACCCAAAATACAGTATACATCTATATGAACTAGAGTAATTAAGTACTTAAGTACATTTTAAAAAAGCAAAGAACAAATGCCGGGAAGACGGAACCTTTATACACTCTTAGTAGCAAGGCAAATTCGTTTAGTCACTAGAGAACTCAGTACTGAAGCTCCCCCAAAGCTAAGCATAGAATTACCAAATGATCCCGCCAAACTAGTTCTGGCACATGCCTGAAGGAACAAGTCAGCGGAGTGTACATGACAGAAAACATCTGTACAACCGTACTTACTGTTGCCCTCTTCGTGTTCGCCAACTTACGAAATTATTCACAGTGCCCATCAACAAATGAGTTAGTAAAAAATGTGTCTACACACACGGGCGTGTCAGTCGGGCATAAAGAAGGAAATCGAGTTACTCAGTGGGATGAAGATAAAGCTTGAGATCGCCATGTTAAGCAAAATAAGTCAGACTCACAAATCTAAGAATCACATGTTTTCTTTCATAGGAAAGGTCCAGAGGTAAAAAAGAAAACTCATGAAAGTAAAAAAGCAGAGCTGTTTGGAAAAGGATGGAGTAAGAACGAGAGTGAGCAATGAGTAAATACGACCAAAGTACGTTATTTATGAGTGTGGCCATGTCATTCAGAAACATTATTTTGCATAATTAACGTGATAAAAAATCTAAGAAAACAAACATCGGGCAAAGTTTTTAAGTAGTTTCTTTCTTTGTGATAATGTTGTTTTCTTGAGTGATGACTCTCCTCACAAAGCTTTATCTGAGTACTTGAGCCTGGCTTTCACACCTATTCTGCTAACATTCAGATTTAGTCAATAAAGGTGCTGGGGCCACCCAGAGACCTACTTGGACCTGACTCACTGGTAGACACCTGGGTGATGAACTCGCAAGGTCCTTTGCTAATAACTGAACAAGTTTCCCGTGATGCACTGAACAATCATTTCCGCCTTCAGATCCTTGCTGCTGTGATCTGCTGTAGCCATTCTGTTGCCGAAGTGAAGAGTAATGAGGACCCCCTGACAGACAGGCCAGGTATTTAGCATCCTGCATTCTGAAGAGCAAGGGAGATGAAACGGAGGAGTCTGTTGGCAGCAAAGATGCATGTCTTGGAAATCGACGAAGAGTAGAGTCTTAGAGATGGTCGGCAACCGGAAAAAACTGGATGATGATTGAGTTCCATGTATTAGTGGTATGATATGTCCAGGAGCAAGATATTAGCCACCCAACACTGTTGCCCAGGAGGGACTACTTGTGAACTCAAAGGGCCTGTGTTCCTGTGTCCCCTCCTCATTCTCTGGTGTGTCAGTTGTGGCGGCTGAACAAGAAATCTTCAAGCAATCGAGTGCCCGGTCTTCAGTTGGTGGCGCTGTTTGGGAGAGGTGAAGCAGCCTTGCTGGAGGAGTACGCCACCAGAGGTGGGCTTTGAAAGGTTTGGGGGTTTTGTATTTTTGTTTGTTTGTTGTTTTGTTTTGCAGATCAGTATCATTGCATTTATGCAAGCAGAGAAAGTGAACTCAGACAGCAAGCACCTATGAGTAAGAAGCCCTTGAAAGAAAGGAAGGCAGGGAACAGGTAAGTGGTATATGACTTCCTTCAGACTTCAGACAACAGCAGTTCCCGCTATGCCTACATGTCCCGGGTTCATTTGTTGTTATCCTAATGTTGCCTTCACCTTTCTAAGTAGAATGTTTATTTAGCAATTCTTAATGATCAATAACTAATTCTTCAGTATTTCTTGACTGGAAGCTAAGAAATACAGAAAGAAAGAAGAGCAACTTGAGCAGAAAAAAGTTCATTTCGTCTTACACTTTACAGTCCATAATGGAGGGAATTCAGGGCAGGATCCTAAGACAGGAACTGAGGCAGAGGAGTTAGACATGGGGAAGCCTTCTGAAAATGATTTTCTAGGACAACTCCTGTTTCTATTGAATAGATCATTCTTTCTCTTACACATGTGTCTGACTAAAGCTTCAAAACACCTCTCTGGCTTCTGGTCACTGAACTCTATCAGTGTGTTGTGCTAGTTAATTTTTGTTCACTTGATACAAACTAGGGTCCTCTGGAAAAAGGGAACCTCAATTGCAAAATGCTTCCATGAGATTGGCCTATAATAATCAAGTTCATCAGGAATTTTCTTGATTGCCAATTGATGTGGGAGAGCCCAGACCACCGTGGGTGGTGCCACCCCTGGGCACATGATCCCAGGAGGCATAAGAAAGGTAGCTGAGATGTATGCCTGGAGACCAGGGATAAGCAACACTCCTCTGCTTTGGTTCCTACCTTGGGTTCCTGCCCTGAGTTCCCTGCATTGTGGACTGTAAGGTATAAGATAAACATTTTTTCTGCTCAAGTTGCTCTCAGTTTTTGTATTTATCACAGTAATACGAAGCAAACTAGAATGCATGCCATCAACATGTGACCTAATCTAACACATAGGATTGCAGAACGGACAATGTTCTTGCAGCAAATATGTGAAAAAGACCTAATTTAGATAGCCTAAAACAGAATAGCAGATGTATAGTACTCTCCTGTCCAAGTAGAAGAAAACTGATACCAGCACTCCCTTGTTACAGAGTAGAACGAGGGAAGTGTTTTCTAGTTCAGTAGCTACTACTAACCGCCAGAGTTTACGTCAATGCTTGAGCTAGTTTATTGGTTCTGTGGAAATTTGCTCATATTTCCCAAGAAACAGTCTCTAATATAGAAGCTTGTGTGGAGAACGTTATCTTGATAGTTTATCAAGAGCAACACTTATGAGTTCTGAGGAAAGTAATTTTAGCCATTCAGAGAAGTTCAACTGTAATGTGGCTGCCATAGAGACACAGCCAACCCTACAAAAAGTTTTGAAGAAGGACAATTAATAAATGTCCTGATCTGTGGTGGGAGACACTGCTATTTTGGTCTTTTTCTGGAAGTATTCTTACGTCCATTTTAGCATCATGAAGGAGAGGATGTTGGTAAAATCTTTATATTCACCTGTGGCCAAACTGTTTGGAATGGCTTATCTGCCAACAGGCAGTAGTCCTGGAAGATGGAAGGATGACTGCAAACGAACTGAAGGATATGTGGTTCTCTAAAGGATTCAATACAGCCTGGTCTGTGTACCACTGCTGAACAATAAATTGATAATATCTAGGGGCGTCTCTTAAGAGATTTAAGTCTATATTGGCAGGAGGACTGTCACTGGGATGTACCCACATTCTGCAGCTGTTCTTGGTACTCTAACAAATACCTCCTATCTACCTTCTACATCTTTCACTATTCCTTCCAATTTTTGCTCGTCTTTCCTGGTGAGATATTGCAGACTCATGTTCTTTGTGCTATTGCGTTAAAACCTACCATGCTCTTTCAAGCCTGTAGTTGTTGCAACTGTTTACTTACTACACACACACACACACACACACACACACACACACACACACACACTCACACACACACTCACACACACACACTCACACACACACACTCACACACACACATACACATACACTCACACACACACACTCACACACACACATACACAGAAAGAGAGAGAGAGGGAGAGAGAGAGGGAGAGATAGATCACTGGTCAGGGAAGCATTAGCCCCAGAAGATCACCTAAAGGACAAATTATTCTCTGATCCACTTGTTACAGTAAAGATTGAACATCCTCTAATTCAGAATTTGAAATTTGAAATAGAACAAAATCTGAATGCTTTGAGCACTAAGAGAGAACATGCTAAAATTTTTTGGAGGTCTCAAGAGCATTTTTGCTTTCTGATTTTCGTAATAGAAAAGATCAGCTTGTAGAACCTCTTAAAACATTGGAAATAAGAATTTTAAGTCCTGGCTCCAAGGATTTTGCTCTTGGTTGCCCTCCAGAGCCGGATGCGAAGACTCTCGTGCTGAAGACACCACCACATATTTGAGAACATAGAGAAATCAAGCTGGCACTGACTTGGAAGCTTCATCCTTACTTCCCAGATCTCACAGTGTTGCAATGGCTATGCAAGCTACTGCATGAGAAAAGTAATCATCATATACTTCTGTGAACTCTGTGAGCTACAACAACAACTGGCCTGGCAAGACATGTGAGTTGGAGCAATGTTGGCATGATCACCACAGTAGTAATCAACCATGTCCTAATCAGATTTAAGTTCCAGGCCATAATATGAAACCCATTCTTGACACCATTACTGTGCCAAGAACCTATGACTAGATAGATCACAGAAACTAAGGGAGCACCTACTACTATTATGCTGGTAAATGGACATAGATTTAAACTGACTTCTAATGACTTACTGTTATATCTATAGGTTCACTGTATCTCTAACCCTCACCTGAAAAGCTTCTATTTGCAGCAGATGGTGATTAACACAAAGACCTCCCACAACTGACCAAGGTACAGAGAATAAGAGGCTATAGAACGCCCAGCTCTAAATAGAAGGCATTCGCAGATTCCTAGTATCAGGATATGGGCATAGATTTAGATTCAGAATTCAGTCTACCTAACAGAGACACTGTCTTCTACTTCCTTTGTATATTGGGCTTCTGTTGGAACTTTATTTAAAGGGTGAGGTATTCAAGCATGTGGCTTACACAATCAGTGTCTATCTCTTGCTTACTCTGAGAATGAAATGTTTCCTATTGAGCTAGCTATTGGTGTAGCTCAGATGGTAGAGTACTTAACAATCACGCACAAAGCTAGAAATTCAACCCCCAGAACCACATAAATAGAGCATGGTAGCACACTTCCAACCATGAGAACGCCTTCAGAGGTAGATTATTGATTGCTCTCCATCCACAGGAACAACATTTCGTTATTCTTTGCAAACATAATAATTATTTGATGAAAGTTAGTTTTCTAGGGTAATAGGATGATTCTAAAAATTAGCCTAACACTCCCAAGAAATTTTTGTTGGTGCCATCTTCATTTTTGCTTAAAGAAATACTAGTCAGTCTGGTATTTATTTGGCATTGTCTTTATTTGCCATCATGTGTTGTCACTGATACCTCTGGGTTCAAGTAATAAGCGACAGGAAGTTTCCTTAAATGCTTTCAGCAAGCAAGCATTCCCATGGTCATCTGTGTCTCATTTCCTAGCTCTCTTAAATTTTGGACCAGTTCTTGTTTGCTTCAACTGGTAAGCAAAGGCTCTATGGCCATGGTTCTCAACCTGTGGGTCTCGACCCCTTTGTGAGTCAATGACCCTTTCACAGGGGTTGCCTAAGACATCAGACATTTCCATTATGATTCATAACAGTAGCAAAATTACAGTTATGAAGAAGCAACAGAAACAATTTTATGGGTGGGTCACAAATGAGGAACTGTATTAAATGAGGACAAATGTATTAAAAGGTCGCAGCATTAGAAAGGTTGAGAACCGCTGATACCGAGCAGTGCCTGCACAGCGTTTCTAGCAGGCACGCTGCGGATGGGGTTTTCCTCGGCACCATTTTTGTGGCAAGTAGAAAAGGAATTTGCTCTGTGAACAGGGTTTTGTCCACAGAAAACAAATTCAGCAAATGAATCCCCCAGGAATTAATGAAGCTTTGGGGAATCAGGAGGTCATGTTCAATACTACAAAGCCTGATCTGACCAACTCAGGAACTTCTAAGCTATCTTCAGGCTTTGTATAAGTCTATTTCCCAGAGGCCTGAAGCTGATTTTGATGCCTTTGTAGGTGTTCTCATTACCCTCCTGAAAGGCTGGAGACCTGATTCTGCCTTTCCTTGTACACTAATTTTGAATGGAACTTGACAAATCTTCCTTCATATCTTTCTGGAAGCCACACCATCTGTGAATTTACTTATGGCCCTGTTGATAGCTAGGTACTGAATTTTGTACCAAAACACATTTAAAGCATACAGAAGAGCTAACCAGGCTCACTGACTTTGCCATTTACCTTGCATTTAAAAGAAAGAGTAGTCAACGACTCTGTTAGAGAGCCTTGTTGGAATAATAGACTTCCTTCCTTACCTCACACAGTTAAGAAGATGTACTGTGTAGGCTGAACTAGTCACCAACCTGTTTACAGTAACCTAAATAAACGAATCCAAGAACCAAGGACAGGCATGTCATTGGCTCTTGTTTCTACTACACTCAATGTAAATATTTTGCACCTGCTTTTATTTTACTCCTAAGCATTCTCCTTTCTGTTCATAATGAGACTGACCACCCTTACCTGTCAATCTTTTATTTTTTTCAGTTTAAGGACAAAATGAAGTCATCTAAGAGTCAGAGATGTTATTGTGTAGGAGCAATGAACTGTGGCTCTCTGCTGCTTTGAAACAAGGATTATATAGATGTTGGGTACCTCAAAGGGTGGCAGTATGCAACATTTTTCTCCCAAATTTATAGCAGCATAGCATCTTTTGGATATGTTCATTATTTGAGGCATTTGGTCATTATGGAGGTGCTGTTGTTCTGGAAAACAGCCCAACCACTGCCTGTTGTGGAAATTTATTTTTGGTTGTGTTTAAAATAATTGTTTTGTGCACTGTTTGGTGAGGGGCTGCCTAGGTCTTGGTGTTTTGTCTACCAGTGTTGGCTTTATGTAAAAGGTGTTTGATTGCTCATGATCTTCACGTGTTATCAATAGAACACCTAAGGAACTCTGAATCAATAAAACATCTGAGCCCAGACACTCTGGGTTCCACTGTTGAGTATGGTGCTGGCCAGGATAGTGGTTCCCTCTGCTGAGGTCTGGCAGGGTTTGCACCAATGAATACGCCTCCTTGTGTCCTTCTGAGCCTACACAGCAGCTTACTACAACAACTGCCTCTGCTGATAAGCGTTATATCCGTCCTCTGCTGACACACCAGACTACACACTTACCCAAGAAATCTTCAGAAATGGCAGAGACCTAATGACGTATCTGCCCTCGGTTCTTGCATTGATTTATTTAGGTTATAATAAACAAGGTCACAGGTTGGTAACTGATTGATGGAATGGCTAGGAAGAGCAGAAATGTACTAAGATCTATTTTTCCGTCATTTTACATTTGGTTGCATGCCATAATTTAATTTTCACAATATCTGAATGAAAATAAATGGATACTATGCCACATGGGAATGAGCATGTCTAGAGAAAAGCTGGAAGTGCAGAATCATGTGGCAGGGTTTAGAATATTAATGTCTACAGTGAAGAGTGGGAGCAAGGAGACAAGACTGGAAAAGGAGCAGTAGTTGTTCTAGCTCTCCAAACAGAGATTTTGTCCATGATTATGGGTTGCAATTAACCCCAGAAGCCTGCACAGAGCCTCCAGTACGACAAAACTAGCGTGTGAGAGGAGACCTTCCCGTTCAGTCCCTGCCTTATTTTGCTATCTTGTAACTAGCATGCTATAAGTATATGTAAGTTACAAGTTACATGTTCAGTAATAAGATCTTTTCATCTTTTCTGGTATGTAAAAGATAGTGCTGAACTTATCATTTGAAGGCCTCTGATATTTCCCTGGCCAACAGTTCATAGGGAGGTAACCCATCTCTGGTGCTGGGAGTTTCAATTAACAGTCATATTGCTTTTTAGTGTATCTTCCTTACCTATTTAGGATACACTTTTGAAATATTTTTACTGGGGTTAGGGAAGTGGCTCAGCTGTTAAGAACATTAACTGTTCTTCCAGTTGACCAAGGTCCAATTCCCATCCCCCACATGTGCCTCACAGCCATTTATAATCCTAGTACCAGGGATCTGATGTCCTCTTCTGGCCTCTGTGGGCACTGTACACACATGGTCCACAGACATACACTAAGATATATAAAATACTTTTTACATTTTTACTATTGTTTTTACTTTTTTTTAGATGCTGTATGAATCAGAAATCTACTTACTGAAGGATTGTTGGTATTATGCAAAAACCTTTTTATAGAGAGTATAGTCACTGAAGGCTTACCATTATGCACTCTTAAGTAAGCGGTAGTTGGTCTTAAGTGGCTAGGGAAGGAAAGAAACGTCAACAAGGTTCAATTCTGTGTGAAAAAGATTGTATTACTTTTATGAATTCTTTTGTACAAGACAAATATTTGGGTGCGGTGACATAGACAGATATTAACCCATTTAGCCTGCTACAGTCTGCAGTTGTTCTTGAGCCATCCAGCCTCACCCTGGGCTGCTGCGTTTCCACAGGACTGCTGTGTTTCTCTTTACCTCTGAAGGTGTCATCAGAGGCAGTGTGCTTCTCAATGTGGCTTAGGCCCAAAATCTCCATGTTGTGCCAACTGCTGTAGACAGCTTTCTTGTTCTAACATGTTCTGGCCCTTGGACTCCTTGCCTGTCCATTGTCCATACTTGGCTACTGAAAGGTCCCAAGCCTAGGTGAACTAAATCTACAAACAAAACATTATATCACATACTCTGGGTATGGGGGGGGGGATAATTGCCCACTCCTAGGCCAGGATTTATCTCTTCTTCCATAGACTGTTGTGTAGGTTTTACAGTCACCCAGAAGCTTACTAGGACAATATCTGCCTTGTTTTCTTCGAAGAACTCCAACTCAGTACAAACCTTGACACATTCCTTTGAGTGGCCCATACAGATACAACTTCCTGATTTCTATCTTACAAACCCAATTTGCACATTGATCTGTGCCATTTAGATTTGCCAAGCTCCTCTTAGGTCTTAAGAATCATGTGCTACATTAGGGCTCAGCAAAATCACTAAAGCCCAAAGCATTCCAGATCCCTCTTGATCCCTCCTTTTAAAATTTCCTGTAAACATAGCTCCATCAGGATCCAGTGAACTGGGCATCAAACGCTGCTTTTCCCATGCCCAGTTCTCTAAATGACTCCTGTGCTTCCTCTCTAGTCTTCCAGTCCCTGATATTCATGGTGACCATGCTGATGAACATCAGGTGCCCCCTATAAGCCTGTATGTATGGCGCCTATTTCCCTTACATTGGTGGCTCAGACGATGCATGTTTTGTCTTCAGAAGGGATGAATAATTACATTACTCAGTTTCTCTGCTTCCACAACCCTCAGACTGATGTCATCTTCCCCCAATTCCACAGCACCATGAGCCAAGCTGTCACAAGAACTTTGTTTCTTGCTTGCAAGTTTTTCCTGCTTTTGAGCAGATGAGAGACAAGATACTACTCCCTGACTATCATGGTTTCTTGCACTGGACTCCTTTTAAGGTCCCCATCTGCCTACTGGATCATGGATTGTCCATTCCTCTGTGTTAAAAGGTCAGACCTGAGGGGTATCTTTCATCAACTTCAGCTCGTTCTGTTATCTGACTCTTCCTGTGGCACCGACTTTTGGGATCTTGAGAAGGGCTTTTTAAACATAGACCTGGGTTAGTTTGTGTTTCCTTTACCTTAACCACCCATCCCAAACATTAGAAGTAGCTCAATCTCATCTTTTCTTTTTTTCCACCTTTCTTTCCAAATAAGAGGTTTCCTGGTTGGTTTTTGTTGACATGGCATAAATTTAGACACATCTAGGAAGAAAGCAACTCACTGGAGAAAATGCCTCCATCAGATTGTCTGTAGGCAAGTCTGTAGGGTATTCTCTTGATTAGTGATAATTGGGGGCGGGGGGGGGCGGCTAGCTCACTGTGAGTGGTGTTATCCCTATACAAGTTGTCCCAGGGTATGAAAGACAGCAAATCAAGCAAGCCACTAGACTTCATTTCTCCATGGCCTTTGCTTCAGTTTCTGCCTTCAGCTCATGTTTTGACACTTCTTCATAATGGAGTATAAACTGCACACTTTAATAAACCCTTTCTTCCCCAAGGTGCATTTAGTCATGGTGTTTTATCACAACAATAGAAAGGTAACTAAGGCAAGAGGTTAATGTAGAGGCCAGCAACCACATGACAACACATGTGCATATGCCGACACTAATTGATTTTAAACAATTGTCAGTGTGTGGATACACACATTATAGAAAGAGAAAGGATGGGGACACGGTAGGTGTTGGCGGGGAGAAAAGGAGGAATGGAAGTCACATAAATGCAATGTACTTATATATCAAATTTTTGAGGGGGAGAGAGAGAGAGAGAGAGAGGGAGGGAGGGAGGGAGGGAGGGAGGGAGATTGATTTCTGAGAATGCAGCAAGCCTTAGTAGAATGGTATATCACCCACAGAAAGAGCAACACAGCTGATACCACAACTTGGATGTGATCATGCCTCGTGAGTGTTACTTTTATGGAATATAATACATTCTTTAGTCCATCAGCTATTGAGGGAGAGCATCCCTATAAAGCGGTCCCCACTCACTCTACTTTATCTAGTAGATAAAGATGACCATCTTAGGATTCTCCTCAGTGGAAGGTTCATGCTCAGACTGCTCAGACAGCTCAGACACGGTTGCATATCCGATTACTCACCATCACAAGGAGCAACAGCCACTACAGCAAGGAGGCACGCCATCCCATACCACACAGAGAAAGGTACCCATGCTGTGTTCCTCCCCATGAATGCTCCCACCTTCACAGGAGTAGCTACCATTGCATTCACCGCGCCACTTCAGGGCTCATTCAACCGCTCCTCCACAACTTACCTTTGGTACTCTCTGTCCCTGTTCTGGCATCACGCGTGTTGTGTGTCCCTACTCTTGGGGAGGCATGACCAAACATCTACTTGCCACATACAGAAAAACCAATGGCAGATAAAAGTAACAATACCACCAAAGTCCAGCCTGGTGAACCAATCTGTTTATTGGGATTACCTCCAGGAGCAGACATAACTCAAAGACCGCATCACTGAAAAACGTAACCCAGCATGGGTAATGGCCAGAACCTGGAGTTCCTTGAATATCTTGTAAGCAGCTAAATAAGTCAGAGTCTTTCTTCATCTATCCTTCATGGATTATATAGCCTTGGAGACTGGGGAACTTATGAATCTGGTGAGGTTCAGGAACTGCTTGAGACTTGTGAATTATTTACAGCTCAGTCTTGAGAAACAACTCTTTGGAATTCTTTAAGTCTTAGTGAGCTCCCCACCTGTACAGAATGTTTAAGTTATCCTCAATTCAGATGAAATTGCTACACAACAAAAGGTTACATCAATTTGTCAACTATCTCACAGATTGTATGTTACAAAGCTGTAATCTAATATCATGCTAATCTCTTCTCCAAACCATTATTTATGATACATCAAAATGAGCAGCTAGAAAAATGAAGAGGAAAAGCTTTGTAAGTTGACTTTTAAGGCAGTGTCTCAAACACTGATTGTGGCTTACAAATAAATATAATGACAATTCAGGGGGAAAGTAAATGGAGCTGTATTCCAAAGGCATTCATTGACCACATTAACAGTGACTGAGGGCATTCTTGAGAACCAGCTGTATCAGTACAGTGAGAAGATTCTTTACAAGTCTACTGAAAACATATAACAAAAGAGAGATTTGAATGAAGGGCAAATTTGAACAGCAGGCAATGATCTGTATGTGACCAAAGAAACCAGTGTTTTGGGGAGTGAAAGTCGTTCCCACTAGTCTAAGCAGATGTGAAACTTTAGTTCACATTAAAAAGCTTTTCCCCATTTCAGGATTCCAGATTCATTCTAAACTTCTTTAACTACTGTTTCTGTTTTTGTTTGTTTTTGTCTGTTTCTTTTTAGCATTTCACTGTTTTTGAAAAAAAAAAAACATTGTTGTCTTTCAATTAATAACAGCTCTGTGTCTTGTACAAAATGGACACAATTACAAATAATTTTTACCTAAGGATACGCAATGGTTTGTTTCACGTAAAAAAACAATTCATTTCTTTGATCCTCATCTAAATACCTTTGTATCTACCTCTAAATTCATATCCATAATCCCAACTGCCTATGGTATTTTAAATTTTCCTTCAAATTGGTTGAAGTGTAGCTTTAACTCCTTCATTCATTGACTATTGGTTATCCTTCAACAAATGTTCATTTATAGTTGAGATTCGTGGATTTTGTTTTTTGTTTTTTGACTTTTTTGTCTTCCTGTCTTCTGACAGGATCTAGATGACTCTGACCCCATGGCCCACACATGACAAAGATTCTTTCCTTGGTCAAACATGAACTTCTCCTAGAGCTGTCTGAGTACTTTCATGTGGTATCTGTTTTAGAAAAGAGCCCTGCTCAGTGAGTTTAGCAAGAATCTGCAGCTCTGATAGATATCTGATGAACTCTCACATCTCATTAGGCTCTGTATCCTCCATCCTCCACAAACTCCCTGGCCGTCTGCCCTTTCTTCCACAAGAATCCTGTTAGGTTAGTTTAGCCAGAATCGCCTTGACTCCTGAGGCTTCCCCTTGGTTGACTCCTACCTACTCAACCAGCCCTTTTCCTTGTCATGCCATATTCAGAGTGCGGCCCAGTCTCCTGCATCCCACTGCAGTCTCTGTACCTGCCATAATTGTCCTCAATAGTCTTCTTCGTCATGCTTCAGCAAGGGTCATTGAATAGTTTTTCTTTAGCAGACCGGTTAGTTTAATGCCAACTTAACACGAACTAGCATCGTTTTAGAAGAGGAAACCTTAGTTGAGAAAATGTCCCTACTCGATTGACCTGGGGGAAAGTCTGTGGTACACGTTCTTGGTTGGTAATTGATTTGAGGAAGCCCCAATAGCTGTGGGTGTTACCACCCCAGGCTTGTCATCCTGGGTGCTATAAGAAAGCCGGCAGAGCAAACCACAGAAGCAAGTCAGTAAGCAGCACGCTCCATGGTTTCCATGAGCTCCTGCCTCTAGGTTCCTGCCCTGTTGACTTCTTGCCCTTACTTCTTTGATGTCTGCGATGTGAAGTGCAAACAAAACAAGCCCTTTCCTCCCCAAGTTGCTTTTTGGTCGTGGTATTTCATCTAACTAAGGCACTTACTACACATGTATCCACCTGTCAAGCACTGTGTTTGCCTGTGTGAGGTTTTGCAATGCCACAGAGCAGGATTCAAGTTCAGACATATTTAATCCCATTCTTTATCTCGTTGACCCATGGATTTCCTTAAATTCTATCATAGCTACACATAGGACACTACAAGTCAGAGTTTACTAAACCCTAGATCTCACTGGAAACTCAGATCCCCTTCAAGAGCTCAGTGGAATAGGTATCAATACCCCAATTTAGTGATACGGAACTGACTTGAGAAATTAATGGACCTGTCAATATCACACAGAGAGTGATGAAACCAGTGGTCAGACTCACATCTTATTCTTTTGGATTCCTTTATGTAGTAGCTGTGTTGAGGAAATGAGGGCTTATAGTATCTACAGCATCATGCTAAAGGTGGCTTCTGACAGGTAGCTGATGGTAGGAAGTTACCTGCTGCAGGGTACTCTGCCTTTTGTATAATCCTGGACAGAATTCAGAAACCTGCAGAGCTCACCCTGTGGTGCTGAACCAGAGCACCAGGTTGTACTCTAAGACCTGCTGATCATGTCTCCAATGTAAAGCCATCTTCCCACTCTGAGAGTTTCCTGTGCCTGCTACTCAAACGCTGTGACAGCATCACAATACTGCCCTTTCTCTCTCAACTCCTCCCCTTTCTCCTAAGTCATCATGAAACTAACTCCTGCTAGGCAGCCCTCAATATCTTCTTGTCTTTCCCTTCTCCCTGGGAGAATTTAATTACCTGTAGTCACCATAGATACAGTTTCTTCTTAAGTTTTCAATTTCCTTTTGGAAACAGTGTTGAAATGTGTTTGCCTGAGCCCTGCCTGAAATCTCACATGCTGTGGGGAAAAACTACAGCAATACTGGCTGCATTGTCTACTCACAGACTTGAACTTCAGCTCCAGGGTATGGGTGGGGCATTGTAAGTATTGTTTATTAAACTTCATGCTCTCACCCTGCTGGTCTGTCCTTCCTGACTCTGTGGTTGCTTGTACCAAGGGTACACCCTGGGGTCAGCACCTTTTGCCTCTTTCTTCCAAGGATACTCTTTCTGGAAGACAGAAATTTATCCTGGGTCCCTCTTTCTGAATGGTGGTTTAACTCTGGTGGCATGTCCCCTCCCCTCCCTGTGCATGCAACCCCTGTAGAGATGGCATAGTTAGATAATGGAGCTGCCTGCTGAACACGGTCCAGGGGAAGCACAAATTCAAAACAAGGGCAGTTTCAGCCTGAAACAGAACACCAGCAAAACCAGGAGTCAGTCTCACTTGTTCCAGGTTTACTCAGAAAAACTCCTACAAGAAAGCAAACTAAAGGAAGCGCTGCAGGCCCTTCCTTCCTTTAAGCTGGCGGAGACCACAAAACCAGGCCAACCTTTATCTTAAATGTTTCTGATTGGTTCTGCTTCTAGCATTGCCATAAGCCCAAGATAAAACGCAATGAGAATAAAAACACAGAGACTGAAAAGCTAATGTGAGAAGAGTGTGCATTCCTCCTTCTCTTTAGTTAGCCAGAGATTGTCTCCCGTTCGTTTCAGTCAGCAGGTCAGCAGTCTGCAAACTGACGGGAAGTGTGCTCGGAACAATCTCTGTGTCTCTGACTTAGCTGGCAGTGGGGACCCGCTAGGTCCTGCCTGTTCTTGAAGGAACCTTAGCTTGAAGTAGGCTGGGCAATGGACACTTTCATCCCTGACTTGTTGCAGTAGCTTGAACATGCCTGGATTGGAAAGGCATCACAGTCCTGGGAAGAAAATGAATTTATTAGGTAGATTATTCACAGATCGCAGGGCCCGTTGCTCCTAATCACAGGAATGACCAGAGCTTTTGAGACTTCTCATTAATTCATTTTGATCAGTGGCCCTCTGAAAAATCAGCTGCTATTGATAGCTAAAAGGAAGCTTTTTGTTGCTACTGCTGGGTTTCCTTGGCGCCAGGGGATTATGAATAAGATAGTTGACCGATTTTTTTTTTTGTTAGAAAAAAAGTAAATTAAACTTGTAAGAAACTACCTATTTTATTAGTGGCTAAAATATATTTACAAAACCCTTTAGCAACATCAACACGCTCACTGGCTTTCAAAATTTTTAATTTTATTTTGCCTGATTTTTGAGCATTATGGAACACACCAGAAGCTATTTTATTTGGAAATCCTGAAACACTTATCTTTTCCCTCAGTACTTGTAAGTTTGACAGTAATGTTTTGGACAGAAAATCTTCTGTAGAAAAGAAATCCCCAGCTGAGGAACTAAACTCCGCTGAGTTTTCCTCAAGAAAGAGATGCTTCCTCGTTCACTGTCTTGGTCCACCACGGCAGGCTGAAAGTGGGACCCATAAACTCATTTGAAGATAAATTAAGATGAAAGTTGTATTCCAGGACAACTGTCCCAAATTAGAGTGAAAATAAGCAAGTCAAGTTTGTGCGTTATCTGAACATCATAACTCCACCCCCAGGCTGATTCTGGCTTGACCAGTGGGCTCTGAATGATACAAGCACGGTAGTGATATGTGTTTTAGGCATTCTCTATTGCCACCATACGCATCTCCCTGATGCCACCTAAATACCCGTCTTTCCATCAGCCAGTGGACCTCTTAGCAAATTTCAAGAGTCTTTTATACTTTCGTGTCACTACATCAGTGTCTGCTGTTACAAGTCCATGTACTACTTTAGGCTAAGCAATAATAGACAGATTAATAGATTTATTATTACAAAGGCAGTAATCTGAAAATTACATATAGTATCTCAATTAAGCTTCAAGATCCTTGTTTAAGACCACCTTTTCATCAACTGGCAAATTTCAGCGTAGGAATGCAGTTAACTTACCTGTTGTTTGACTTCAGAGCCTGAGTTCTGAATCAACTATAGTCACTGGACAGCTAGATGATCAGCGTAGGGGCTTCCGTGTGGGATTCCGCACTCCCTGCTGAGAGCCTGCGCGCTGTCTGCATACTTATGCGAGCGAGGCATCCCTCAAGCAGGAATGGCAACCCCGAACAGGCTTAAGTGGACCTCCAGCCCTACCCCTTATAGCACACACATTTTGTCCAAGAGGGAAAATGCAGAAGCGTACAGACTCAACGAGGGAAAGGAAACAGGATGGGAAGATAGTAAAGTGTCCAGAATCTTCGTTTCTGCTTCCTTGTAGCAGAGTACCCTCCATAGCCAATGCTTCCCTTTTTGTACACAAAGACAGCACAGGGCCTATGACCTCATGTCGGGTTAAAAGAGGATAGATAAGAACATTTACCAAGTGGGAAAAAAATTACATGAAACAAACTTGCATGAGTTTTTAAATTAAAGACTTCACTCAGCTTTAGAAACCATTGATTCCGAGCACTCTTCATGTTAAGAAGGTAGTTTTCAGAGAATTGAAAACAAACAAAACAAAATTCATAGGAGGAAATTAGGATTTGTGGGTTGTACACCTGTGGGGTTTTTGCTTTGCTTTGTTTTGTTTTGTTTTTTGAGGTTGAAAATAAAATGTTATTCTCTTGTGGGCCACTGGTGGGAAATGTTGACAGCTTGTGGTTGAGAAGCCAAGCCCTAGATAGGAATCCTAATGTCATTGTACTCCCTCCCAGTGAATAGAGAGCAAAGGCCAACGGGTCCTCCCCACCCAGGAGGAAACTCCCTCTGCTGTACAACTTGGAGCAAGTCAGAGAAAGTCACTATGTGAAACCCAGAGCCCAGAGCATTCTCAGACACTTGCTAACCCTCAATCAGTGTCCACCATGAGCTGCCACTCAGGATAGCATGGAAAACAATGTCACATCATACATGGAAACCCCTCTGGGTATCCAAAGAGCCCATTTCACAATGAGCATCTGAGACTGGTAGAGCTACCAGCCTCACCAGCATCACAGGGACCATGACCAGTCACCATTCAGGAAGCAGCTTTGGGGCCACCTCTAGTTCCCAATAGCCAAAGTCAGCCAGCATATAAATGTATACATGGCTTTAGGAAGACAACACTGCTCCTGCATTTGTTGAGCTTCAGTGGCCACAGGATTAGGACGACTGCAGCCACTCCAAACATCTTTCACCTTGGGATGCTCACCAGTGTTCAGAGAGCTCATCTAGACCCTTAAGTGACCAGTAAAGGAGTCAGGAAAGTACAGACAGCCTAGCATGCTGGCAGGTCTGTTTTTCTGTTCCTCATTTGTCTTTGCTTTTCATGGTAGAGCGAGCTTTCCTGTTTCTAAGTCCTGCTTTCCACAATTTCAGTCACCTATGGTCACCCATAGAATGTGTTTGGCTCTCTCTAACCACCATTCTAGAGATGAGAAATTCTCACATTTTAAATAACTGTTAATAATGTATTATCACACTGGTTCTATTTACTCTTACAGCTAATCTCTCACTATGCCTACTTTATAGATAAAATTGTGTCACAGCTATGTTTATGTAGCAAATTTTACTAGTATCTGTAGGTTTGGAGACTATCTGCAGGTGCAGGCATATACTCAGGGCACCAGATGTGGTCCCTATAGATGAGGAGGACAACTCCATGAAGTGAAGGTCAGGCAGGCATGCACTGCGGCTATGAGCACTGTCTTTCTATCTACAATGCTACTTCAAAGGTAAGTGTCCCTGGAGGAAACGTTTCCCTGTCTGCTAACCTGGATGTTCTTCCTCTTCTTTGCTCTGTGCTTGCACTCTGCATATAGAATGTGGTTCTCTGTTCAGCAATGACTTTTCTTAACAGCTTCTACCATTAGCACCCCTCTTCTGAATGGCATTGATGCCTGGGAGAGAAACGAGAGAGTTTGATAGATTCCTGTGATCCTTATATGTGGCTGGATACTCTGGAAGGAGCCCTTGCCACATGCATTTCTACTGCTTTGTAGGTGGAGTCTTAAAAAGAAGCTGGCATCTTCCACATCTGAAGAATAGGTTGCACATAGAGCTTTGCCCCAGTGCATTCTGGGAACCACTCTATGCACCTCCAGCTCTCAAATACTGACTCTCCACCTCTATGCACAGCCTCCTTTCTTCCTTTGATTGCTGCCACTCTGAGTTTTATATATGCTTCCTCCCTCCGAGCTTATTACATTCATTCCACAGTGCATGGTTTTTAATTAAAATAATGATATTGTTTGATTTAGAAAACACATTCTATTTTAGATTCTGAGGAACAGAGAACAATGGGCTCCTTTGATTCATTTCTACTCCTACCATCCAAACCCGGGGAGTGGGGTGGGGGGAGTCACTCATGTGGAGGGAGTCTGGAGCAGAGTCACATGGTCAGTACTGATATCCGTAGGTTACAGTGGAGGACAAGTTCTTTCCCCGCAAAGGGGAAGCAGACCCTGTTCTGGCTTTGGGTCATATTTCAGGCCATCATTTTTGAGATCTGGAAAATGGTAATGTGTGATGACAACACCTTCTCTAATATCCCTTCCCGCTCAAAAATGTTGTCATCACTCAACATTCATGCATATTCTTCCGTGTAGAAGACGCTGTGACGACTAAGGAGAGGAAAATTTGTGAAAGTCACATAGGCACAATAGAAAGGAAAATTATAAGGGCCAAAAAGAAAAATGATCAAACTGCCTCCCTTGTCGTTTGGGCCACAAGACTAAATACACACGTACATGTGTACACATAATTCACAGGCAAGTTCCCTGGCCCACCTGAAGGAGCACAGGGGCACCTAGAGCTTAAGAGAGACAAGCTATCAGGGAGCATTTGATCATGACCTTTAAATATAGGCTTAGTTCAATCAGGTGGGCATGGTGGAGATGGGTAAGCAAAGACTATTTATTGAATTAATTGTCATAGATCTAGTTACTTGGCACAGTAAGTAACGTTTCAGAAAGGCTCGTTCACTTATAGATGCCCAGAGAGAAGAAAGGGAAGGAATAAGGAAGGGAAAGAGATAAAGTGGTTGATTAAATTGCCAAAATTGGATGTTCAAAGTCAGGTTTGGAATAATCACTATGATAAACTCAACTGACGAATAATCACTAACCTCTAGGACAAAACTTCACCAACTAAGAATTCACAGCAGATCAATATTATTATTCATGTCATTGTTATTAATTTGTGTCTCTCATATTTCTAAAATTTATTTCTAAATTAACACTCTAGTTATAAACATAGTGTGTAAATTCATTGCTCAAAGATTAACCCCTACAGTACAGACCACATCTATCAATATCACTGATTAAATATGACAGTGTTGCAACAAATTTTACCTCTCATTTGCGGTACATTATTGTATCTTTGAGAATAAAGGAGTTCATTCAAGAAAAAATCAAAGTCAAATGCATTAAATTTGCAAGGAGGTAACTTGCCATGGGACCTTTGTCGAATTGTCCTAGTCTGAAAACACAAGGGGCTGAGCCTGGTGACTTCAAAGGTCCCTGCCAGTTCTAATTGATTGTAAGTTTCACGTGCATGCAGCTGATAGGAATTACTGACCAATCACACTTAGTTCTGGAATTTAAGGCATAAACCAGATGGTTATAATAGACATCCCTTATACATTCTAAATGATTAATTCTTTGTTCTTTGTTTCTTTGTTCAATACTGAATATTCATAATGGCTTCTCATTACACCTCCCCAAATACCAGCACCCATCTTGACATCTGGGAGAGAACCAGGAGAGCTTGATGGATTTGTGTAATCCTTAGATATGGTTGGCTACTGTGAGAAGGAGTTAAGTTAGGTCACTCACAGGTAATTCCTCTACAAAGGCACAAGACAAGAATGTGGCTCAGCCTTCGAGTTCGCTGTGTAAAGTCACCCTGCTTTTATAGACAGGTGTCCAAAAATTTCAAAAACGCAAACCCAACAGCTCCGTTCACAACTGTGAGAGTTCCCATTTTATGGTAATAGAAAGAGGGACTCTGGAACAATCCAGCAGCCATCTGAGAATGGTGAATTATTTTCTATGGAGCAAAGGACTGTGGGATTTGTAGTGCTCTCTGCAGTGTCTGTGCTCAGCTGTCCATCTGGATCCAGTTGCTGAGGTCTCCTCCTCTGTCTGCTCTCCAGATTCATATTCCTCATCTACTGCATAGAACAGTGGCTTGGGCCGGATGACGTCCCTCTTGCCCCATTCAGCATGCTCCTCCCAGTTGGTGTTGCCTCTGTAACTGAAGCTGAGTGCTTTCTCTCCTCTGTGTAGACTCTTCATTGGGATCATTGCCTGTGTTGGTCGTCTTTCCTGAAGGGATCCTGCTCTCAAGTGTGCACTGAACATCAAGGGTCGAAATCCCGGATCAATACCATCATCATCTAAGGAGACATCATGACAAGAGTGAAAAGAACACGTGAAATCAGGCTTAGTACCTCATGCCCAGGAAACAAGAATGCTGTAGACTATAGCTCCTGCTCTCAGCAGGAGTATAGTATAGTATAGTATAGTATAGTATAGTATAGTATAGTATAGTATAGTATAGTATAGTCAGTGTGACTTTCACTTTCAACATCACAACCCCCAAGCACTGAGAGGGCAGAGCAATCTGCTTGGTGTTATAAATGAGGATGCATAGAAACCTGTACATCTAGCCAGTCTCTTCTTGATGGGTAGCAGAGTATCTTTTCATAGTTATGGGTTAACGATAACATAGATCATATACTACAAAAAGGTTTTTGTCTTCTAAAAGGTAAATGCTATACTAAATGTTTCGTGAAACCGGTTTGTTTTTACCCTGTTTGTTTCAGTTTTGTTGAGACAGGGTCTCATGCTGTCACTTAGGGTGGCCTAGAACTTACAGTATCCTCCTGTGTTAGCTTCCCAAGTGTTGAGATTACAGGCGTGAGCCACGCACGCCTGGCTCTTGATGGGACGCTTCTTCAGTAGCTGTCTAAAATCTTTACATCTGAGTTTCTCCGCTCTGACCTTGAAAGTGTAGGGATAGAGATGGAAGCGTAGGGAACCACAGAAGATCCCAAGCTGTGACAGATGCTTCCCTGTCAATGGAGTGTATGATGAGCAGATTGCAGTGGTACATGATGGCAGGATGAGGCTGAGAGCATGGCCTCATGGGGGATGACTCTGTGCTTGCCCCGTGTGGGTCATTGTGCATATATTAGTGCCACTTAATCATCTGGATGGCCCTGTGAGATGGGTAAAACTATGTTCCTCCTATCCTATGGAAGGGTCTGAATTTATTCAAGATGAGATGACTTTCAATATGGTATAGCTGGTAAAAATGTGACTGGAGCCACTCCTCTGTATCCTCAAGAGATATATATCAAAATTCACGAATCCTCCAGTCTCTCATACAAAATGGCACAGTATTTGCATATACCCTATGTACTTCCTACAGTTTAATTTAAATAATCTCTAAACTGCATCTAATACCCAAATGCTATGCAAACAGTTGTTTTATAGTATTGCGGGGGAATAGGGATGAAGAAAGATCTAGTTAGATGGCAGGACCACCAATATCTATGTGAGTCCCTGTTTTGAATAGTTTCCAAATTTCTACCCATTCATAAAACAGTGCCTTTTCATCCACTTCAAAAAAAAAGAGTATTTCACAAATGCGGTTTGTTGTTTCCTCCAAGATTGAGGCTCATGAATTTATTTTTCCTTTACATATTCTCCTCAGAGCTTTTAATATGTTTAGGAAATTTATTCATAAATGTGAAAATTCTATCCTTTCTCTCAGTTTCTATTCCCTCTTAAAAAATCAAAAGAAAATGAAGCCAAAAGAGCTCACATAAAATTAACACTGTATACCCAGAGGACTTCACTTAACAAAAATATGTACATGTTACTAGACACCAGAAGTGTTTTTTTTTTTTTTTTCCCAAATGCAGCCAAATCATCATAGTCAAGTATCTGGGAGACTGACACAGGGGATGCTCTGCTGGACGTAAAGATGCCAGCATGAGTTTGTTTGCTTCTTTTCTGTCATAACGCCCCTTTAATTTGTGTTCTGATCAGAGCTTGAACCTCAGTGTTTTCGGATCCTTTGGCATTTGGAAGACTCTCGAGGTGTGGACGCTTTTGTCCACCAATCTTGTCCCTTGTCCCACTCTAAACACTCCTTCTGTCTATGAACTTCCTGGCAGTGAGCAGAGTGTAGTTAGCTTCTCTAGCTCCTTCTAGGTTGATGGAAAACAAAGTCCAAGCATTTAGAAGAGGCTTCACTTGCAAGGGAAGCTTAATATAAATGACTACTTCTGTCCCAAATGTGAAGGAACTTTCTGGAAATTAGAAGGTAGAAGGAGAAAGTATGAGGACTATACTTGGTCCTCCTTCATATGTCTTCCTGTAGATGAGCACCTGGACCTGGCATCTCAGGGTAGAACAATGGTTGCCTTTCAAGCAACATCTGAGTGTTTTGACCTTCCACCTGACTAACTGGCTTAACTACCAAGGCTAAAGAGAAAACATCAAAAGGGTTTCTACTTGGGGCAGGGTGGAGCCAAAGGCACAGGAGATTAGCATCTTGATACAATGGCATTGTTTAGTGACTTAGACGTAGAGAGCAACACTTCCTTGTCTATCTCTGCATTTAAAAAGGTGTGGAGATATATATAGATATAGATATAGATATAGATATAGATATAGATATAGATATAGATATAGATATAGATATAGATATAGATATAGATATAGATATATAGATATTTCAACCATTTCCAAGTATAGTTCAATGGCACTAGGAGCATTCATGCTTCTGTGTAATCCTTACCACCATCAATCTCTTGAAAGCTTTTGCATATTTTCTGATCCCATGGGTTTAAAGCTGCCTCACACAGACAAGGGGTTTTAAGGCGGGGATCCCCATAACTATAATACCAAATGAACTCCAAAGGTAAAGGAGTCTTAGAAGAGAATCCCAGTCTCTAAAACCATCATGAAATTCACAAACATTCATTTAGGGCATCCTGACCTGGGAGGACCTGGATAGAGCCAGGAAGGAATGTTTTCACAGAGACTACATGGTTAAGGAAAACACCTCACCCAAAGCCTCCTAGCCTTCCTCTTCTCCTGGTGCTTGGAGAAGCACTAAGCCTAAGCCTTGGCAATTTGTATTATTTTCAGGTCTTGGCTTTATTAAAAGATGTTTGATTACTCATGATCTGCACCTGCTCACTGCTCTCTGGAAGAGCCATTGTGGAAAAGCAAAGTAGCTGTGGAGGAATTGTTGTAGTCTCTCTCCCATAATCTCAGGCAACAATGAAAGAACACTTCCCTTAGGCTACAAGTTCCCCCACTGTACAGGTGAAATAGCTTGGTGGCTAAAGGGATGTGGGATCCCCTTGGGCGAGTTCCTCCACTGTAAATGTGCTCAGCTGTTAAAGAATTGTGGGATGAGACTAGGCTACAGGTTTCCTTCATTATACAAATAGGCTTTTGGCTGAGGGGCAGAGTTTTTGGATCAATAGGACACCTGAGGAGCTTCTGTATCAATAAAAAGCCCCTGAGATCAGACGACCTGACCTTTTGCTGGATAACTAATTGGTGCGCTCTTCCCTAGTGCTATTGGTGTCATCCTTGCTCAGGACATGGTTAGGCAGCTATGTTGCTGAGACTTCATGAGTGTAGCTTCAGACATTTACTATAATATTTTAAAAACTTGTTAAGGGTAACTGGTAAGTTAAATTTCATTACCTTCTCTTCCCGGATATCTAGTTCAACCACTTTCACCTGGATGAAATTTAGAACCAACTCAACCCATTAGAAAGGAAAAATACTCACGAAGATTAAGACCTTACTCCAACTCTAGATTGATCCATGAGAAGTAGGCATTACGGGGAGTACTTGTCCTTCCCAGGAACACAAGTATCACTTGTATCAAATCTTCCTTTTACATTCCTCAGCAGAAACACCCATGGCTAGTTTTTGCTGCATGCCTAGTTGACTAGGAGCCTATTCTGACAGCCTTATGGTTCCTGTTCACGTGTGCCTTGTGTCTCTGTGGGCAGCTTCCCTTCCAGGCAGTGCTATCATAGGTGAAACGAAGCAATGTTATTCCTCCACAGAGTGGCAACAGCGGTGAAGACATAGTTGTCTATTTTTTTTCTTTGCTGTAATTCGTTGCCATAACAATCTTCTGCTGAGCTTTAATGTTTCAATATAATGATGTTGGAAGGTATTTGGGAGGATTCGTTTTCAGAAGACTGGTTACTGTTCTCTAAAGCAGGTTGCTATTAGATAGAAGAGCTCCTTGTCATGCTTTCTTATTCAAGTACCTGTTCAGCACGCTCGCATATTGCCACTGCGTGATACCGTCAGCCATGATATGACATACCATGAAAACCTCACTAGACACAGGCAATCGATCTTGAATTTCTCTGCTTCTAGAACCATAAGTCAAATAAGCATCTCTCCTTTGTAAATTACCTGGTCTTAGGTGTTCTGTTGTAACAACAGCAGCAACAGCTGTGTATAACATGTCCAGGCATTGATGGGCTTTTGCTGAAAATGTGAGTGAGATGCTATTTGTTGAAGGACTAAATTCATGACTGAAATCATGATTTCACAAAAGTTGTGGTTGCCTGCACATGATCTGCAAAAGATCAAGCCAGTTGATATTCCAGCATAGAATGTGGAAGGGGTTCATGAGTCCTGATCCCAACTGAGAAGCTATCAACTTCTGGGGGAGGGAGAGTCGGTTTTCTTTAAGGTGAGGCTCAGGTCAACTGGTGAATGCCCCACGCCCAGGAATATATGAGCAGCACAAATTGAAGTTGGTCAG